>JANCMC010026022.1:0-12192 GCA_024363005.1 Charaxes varanes
AGATCGTGGGGGTTGCGAGGATGACGCAAATGGCAATCGGTCATCTTAACTCGCTCCACAGCCAAATCCAAATCAAAGCGGGCCCTGGTACTTGACCGGGATAACGCTAGGAAGTAGATAGACATAACATTCGTTATAAAAAGATATGAGGTACCTACCGAGTCCGCTAATGCATACTGAAAGAGCGGTTCTTCTATAAAGACTTGCTTGGGTAGAAGCACGTCACAGTTATGGTCATTAACCATAGTACCTCCTATACTTGTTATATTAAGGCCTATTAAGCGGTCGCATCCCTCCAAAAGTGTTTTTATATCTACAACAGCACATTGCGGTGTCACGTACGCCGTGTTATATATTAAAAAGAATAGTGGAAAAATAATCATGTCACGTCTATTGAAACTCCAGTACTGAAAGCAAGTAACATTGATGTATTCGCTGC
The DNA here is from genome assembly GCA_024363005.1 of Charaxes varanes. Taxonomy (NCBI): domain Eukaryota; kingdom Metazoa; phylum Arthropoda; class Insecta; order Lepidoptera; family Nymphalidae; genus Charaxes; species Charaxes varanes. The sequence continues at coordinate 440 of JANCMC010026022.1, forward strand.
GCACAATAAGGGCAGCAATTATTTTGTAAACATATGTGCTTCATTGCCTTGTTCTTATTGTGAAAGAAATGTCAACAATTAGTTTCGATTCTCTTGTGTAATAATTCTATGGTCATGGCATGCTACGGTGGTTTGTTGAATTTAATGTTCATTTAGTGATTGAGGTCGAATCTAATATTCCATCATATTATATGTTATTAATAGAAATTGTCGTTTACATTATTATGTTACACAATTGGTTGATGAATCGTTAATTACTTGATTAAGTTAAACAAAATTTATGATACAACAAAAGGAAATGACGGCCGTTCAAAATCGGTACGCTGTTAGAAATTTAGTAAATAAAGTTAATGAAACCCAATCGGTCTAATTAAGAATTGTAAACATTTAACAGAATAAGTACCCGGTTTAAAAAAAATATATAAAATAAGGTTCTAGAATTGGTTAAAATAACAGAGAATAACAACATTTAAATTAGGACTCGCTAAGGTTCTGTAGCTACCCAGATTTTTTATAAAATTAAACTAACCACGCTGTAGACAGTAGACAAAAATAATAATCTGTGGATCAAACTATGATTACAATAATTTTTCAATATTTAGCTGTCATTTTGAATAAATATTGGACGTGTAAGGGGTAAATGAGGGCAGGAGAAACTTAAAATATTCGTTCAGAGTTTATGTAATCTCAAAGAATGGAAACTGAACGCAATTTATTACATCAAATTGGTATACCTCAACTTAATGAAAATCAAATGTCTGGGGAGATATCAGAACGGTTAAACTGTGCACGTCTTTGGTGTCACAGATATAGATCTGTATTGTGCAATCCCCATATATACTCACGCAGCAAATTTCAACTCTATAAAGTATTTGTAAGACCAATACTAACATATGGATGTGAAGTGTGGAGCCTAAGAAGTCGTTTCATGAGAAGACTGTTGCGTTTCGAATACCATATATTGTCAGAAATTTATAAATCAAAGTATCCATTCAGACACCCAAAAAGACTGCAATATAGTATGGCTGACGTCTACAAACGATATAGGGATACAGATGTTATAGATCATGTGGTGAATCAACGAATGAGGTGGACAAAGCTATTACAACTTGAGCGTTGCGCTTTAAGAAACCGCGACCGAATACATAGTCGAGTCACTTGGTGGGATCGTCCTAACAACATCTAAATGCAACTCCATTTTAAGTAATAAACCATTCAACGTCTCTCAAATACTGGAAATATTTTAATATGGACATCATCAAAAATGAGCATTCTCATTCTTCAAAGACCGGCAACTGCGTTTTTCTGGTGTTGCAGTGTACATTGGCATCAACAGTCACTTAGTCGGTGACCCGTCTGCCCATTTGCCCCTATTATAATATAAAAAAATATAAATAAAGTCAAAAAGCAATAGCTCTTATGTGATTTTTTGGTCTTCATTACCTATTTTCTAACGCCTCCAAATAAGGAGGAGATTCTCAATTCGACTGTTTTTTTTATGTTTGTTAACTTTCGACTGTGGGAACCGACTTTGATCATTCTTTCTTATTTAAAAGCTGGTGCTTCCCTTGTCCCCATTTCAATTAGGATCAGTTGTGACAATTTGAAGTCAGTTTTTTTTAATGAAAGAAAGATTTTCAATTATGGTAATAAGTTAATTGTATGCAAGATAATTAAACAGTTATAATGAGAATTTTATTAAGCCATAGATGTTTAAAGAAATAGGTTTAAATAAATAGTCAAAAATAATGATATTACACCATTCTGACACATAGTAAAAAAATTATCATTGCTGATTTAATAGAAACGTTTTCGTACTTTTGGAGGTTTGGCTTGCGATGAGTGGCGATGATGTCTGGGATTAGGTTTTAAGTGGCTTGTGAAATATGGTGTAGGATTATTTGCATCTTTGAAACATGATCTAAGTACGCGTCCTATTGTGCTTGGATGACTACCAGTGGCCTGTTTCCACTTTATACGCTGTACTTTTAAGTATTTTGTGACATCAACATCACTAAACATTTGATACAATGTTTTCTCCGAAGATTTCTTAAAAATATTTTGTAAGGCTTGAACTTCCAGACACTTTAATTGTTGATCACTTTCTTCAAACCAGTTGTATAAGAGCAAAGGCCTAAGTAAATATTTATACACTAAAACTTTTTTTGCTACAGATACTTGAGGTGATTTTAAAAACTGTTCGTTTAATTTACGCCAAATCTGTGATAGCTTTGATAATGACATACTTGTAGATTTTAGTAATTGAAAACGACACGAATGAATTTAACTCAGATTAACAACAGTTTACCGAAAGAATTAAACCGTGTTGTAAATAACCCAATCCACTCCTGGTAACACTGACAACATTATTATAACACCTTTTTTCCAAGGCTATAAAATAAATTAAGAAAACAGCTGTCAAGATTACGCTACAACAATGAAAAAGTGTCACATTTCTAACAACTTCAAACGATTGTTTTGTTTTGTTCAGTTTTAATTTTGTTCCAGGTTTTTTTGACCTTTATTGAAAATGTTTCTCAGATAATTATGGATTCACATTCACTTAATTTAGTAAGTTATAGTTTCTGTGTCTACCGAACTTAAAAATGATTCCAGTATAAAATATTTCCTATATTGTTGTATGTTTTTAGGCTCATAAGCAGTACAGACGTGCAGAGGCACATTTAAGGAATAACAGATATGACGAAGCTCTAGAGTGCCATGAAAATGCAGCTGAACTACTTCTTGATGCAATGAAATCTACATCATCACAAGTAGCTTTAGAATCTATTACTCTGCAACATCACTACCATATTAAACAAAAGGATCTTATTAAGACTAAAAAAGAACAGTATGCTAGAGTTAAGAAAGCAATAGATAATTTGAAATGTTTACAGTTCAAACAAGATACCACTATTTGATTCATAATATCAGATGAACTTAATGTTTGTTATATTTGAGTATATTAGGGTTGTTGAGAACGTTAGTTAAATTTATTTTTGTAAAAATTCTATAATATATAACATTTATTTAGAGGGGATCACCAAAATGTGACATTGTGTGGCAATGGACAGGGTGGGGGGATCAAAAGCTTGTGTGATGTGATGCCACGCATAAAAAAATATATATATATATTTTTAATTCATTGAAAAACAACCTGCAGTTTCCTTTTATTCATTTATAATAAATGCATAAAAAAATTATATGTGATTTCACTTTAAGGGAGTGGTTTTGCAAATGTGACATCCATTATTAAAGTGGCGAAATTTGGATGTAAGTAATTTATTAAACTTAAATATAATTGTAATTCTCATAAATTACCTTCATTCAGTATTACAAATAGAATACAATTGATGACATCAATTTATTTTAAATGAACTTGCTAAATCAAATAATTTTAAAGTTTGTCCATATTTGTATAGATCTGGAATATCATAATTATTCATTTTTGAAGATCATTTATTAGCCAATAAATACACATTTATTCATTCAATTGCTTTTATTAATTATACCTCCATTTCTTAGTGAACTTTTAAATGAATTTGTTAAATTACAATCATCATGTTTATAAAATTTTTTAGTATGCAAACCTGACCAGAGATGCTGATTAGGGGGCATTCCAAGTAATAACTCAATTTTTGACACCTACAACTGTGATATTTTTTGTTTTTCCTCAATAAATAAAAAAAACACCATAGGAAACAATATTACGATGGCGCATGACCTTTTTAATGCCTAAAAAGTCGATTTGCTCGATTGCTTTAACATTTCTGTGTTAAAATTTAAATGAATAAACACTAAGGTTAATCGCCGCGCAATCGTCCGTCCGTTTCTAACCTATCCGTAACGGAGTTTTGTATCATTGGGGTTCCTTTGCCGAATTTTTCAATTGTAGTGCTTTCTTGTTTTTTATTCATAAGGATTTAAAACTGATGAACGTAACTGTCTGGCTCATAGTTGCAAATTAGCATTGCGCTGGAAGCAGATTCAGCACAGCTCGAACTGCTATACAGCCTTTTCTTAAAGTTTATGTCTTAGTAAAAAAAAAAAAGAAAAGTCTAATTCTTAGTCCCCTTTCTTAATTTAAATAATTGTTTTTATTTTTGGTATTCGTGTGCTTTTTCACTAAGACAGTTTGCCTACGTAATAAGAAATAAATGTATTTTCTTTCTTAAAAAAAAATATATCCCAACTGAAGTTGGAGTCCTACTTCCGAATATTGACCTTATTTTTAAATAAAATAAAACAAGTTTTTTTTATTATATATGTATTTGCATAATGACTCTTACACAAAAATAAAATGTTACTCTTGTTTATGCAAAAATAAACTTCCCAGCATTTACACTAGGAATAACTATTCTTATATCTAAAAGTTTACACTTTAACAAATAATACCACTATTAACATTTATATTTTTTTGGTAACATGAAATATACAGCAGTTAATAGGTTGACGATGTTTTTTTCTGAAAAAATTAACACTTCAATTATAAAAAAGAAAAGTATTAACTATCGTAAACCACTATATATATATACAATTTTTCTTTACATAAGAGTGATGCACAAAAAAGTACCAATTGGTTAATCTAAGTGTCTACTAAATTAAAGTTATCAAAATAATGCATGAAAAGTTATCGAGATAAATATTACTCATTTTTCACTAGTAAAACAAGTGTCATAACCATAAGCTATTTATCTATGCAACTGCTAATATAATAATGAAAAATTTAGCATCTCTCTTTAGCTATCACTTTTAGTAAACTGATATGCTTTAATAATTATGTGACCACTTAATGTACTGTAATAAGGACAGCAGTATATTAGTGACTCATAATAGTTTAATTATTGTACAATCTATGTGTACAAAAAAATAAGTAAGGAAAAACAAACATCGGTGTTAGTACATTTATTATTATTATTTCCATACAGTATGTTATATAGTGTTTTATAGTAATAGCACTAATATACATATTTGTTAAACCTAATATTTGTTGGTCATTTAATATTATACATTAACATGTTTCTATTATGTTGCTATCAGTTAAACTCTGTATTTATGTAAAACGCCAAAGAAGTTTTATATACGATAATTATTATTTTTTATTTTTATGTTATTTACAATTTTGTAGCTAAATTTTCTAAAGTCAGTCCAAAATACCGAAGACTTAAAGACATCATCCAACGCGACGGTCCCTACGTATAAAGAGAAATGTCAAAACGTAGTTTGTATAAGTTTCAAAATAAAATGTCAAATCAATATAAAATGCCGCCGAAATATACCATACCGCACCGTTCTGAAAGGCTATTGGTCAATTGATTCTACACTAGCGCCATTTCGGTGAATCTTCGAACGATAATTTGCTGTTTACAAATGGCCCCTTTTCAACTAACCCCTCATAGTAGATGGTCCTCCTTTTATTCTAATCTCCATAGCTTGTACGTAGGGACCGATTCTTGTGTCCAATTTTGTGTTCAAAGAATATAACAGTTGAGCAATCAAATTCTCTAATTTTTATCCTGTTGGAGATTAATTTTATTCTAATACCATAGAAAAAAATTGATATTTAAGAAATGCAAAGCTTTACTTAAAATTATGGCCAATAACTTTGCTACGCTATACCATAGTCAAAAATATATTACAGTTGTTATTCTTATTAGTGGACTTAAATATTATGCGTGGATATAAATGTAAGCAGCACTTGTTTTATACACGGATTTTTAAAACTTAATTGTAAGTTTTTTTTCTTAATAATGTCTTGGAAATCAGTATAGTTACAAATGTTATTTTTATAGTGCGTTCAGTCTAAAAATGCACGCGCCTCTATTAATTAATTGCAACGTTTGCTTGTGTGTGTGCCGCGTTTTTATTGTAAACTCAACCACGCCACTGTAAGCTAATGATATTGGTGTTTACATATTCACTCTATTTTTCATGTAGAGGTGAATACGATGGAGTAGCGTGCATTTTTAGACTGTACTCTACTCGTATCCCACTACTATGAAATCAATATCAGCATAATGTGAAAACTTTAATAATATTATAAATTGTTAACAAACGTCACAAATACAGATAAAATTTGTTACAAGACTCATAAAAATTTCGTTTTTAAATCACATTAAAGTATTACGATAATATGACAAAAATAGGCACTAACATGGCAGATCACAACCACATACAGACAACATAATTTGCTCAGAGTGAATTTCATGAGACTTTGAATATTTAAAATTTAAAAAAAAAGCACTGATGGCACCGAAGAAGAAATATGGCCAGTCATCGATTGTGAGCTCAATGTATCTTTTTAAATTTTGTATTTAAATAATACCACAAATTGATAAATGCAGTAGAAACTTGAATAAAACCATTATGTCACTCATTTTGATTCTTTAAAAAATATATACTGACTTGATGTCTATTTTTATTTAGTAAATATATTTCAATATAAAAATGTGATGCACTAATCATGCAAGTATATTGCGTTATATGTTTTGTGTACAAATGTTATAAAACGGAAACAGTTTATATGCATGTAATGAAAAAGTTATGTATCATTTTTAGAAGAGCAACATTTAAGATACATAGTGCAGAAGTATTTTTCTAATGCCATTATTTTATAATTACGAATTTTATTAAATAAACCAGATTTTTATTTTAAATTTTTAGTAACATAATATTTTTTAAATTACTTTTTACTTGTTTATAAGAATTAAGAGATAAAAATTTAAAAAAAGTATGGAAAATGAGTTTGTTGAGATTCTTCTATTGTTTATAACTTATTTTCAGCCTAAAATATTACAATATTTAAGTAAACTAAATATCTCACTGCAGTTTGAAACCATTCATTGTATCTATTTAGAAAACGGCGAGATTTACAAGTCTAGACCAAAACATTCAGCCACAGAAAACCATTCACCGTTGCATGTGAAGTGGTAACACCACTTCACTTTCAGGTATAAAGTGGTATCATCACTTCACTTTCAAGTAGATTTTTGAATAATGATTGTATACAAATCAATGCACGAAATCTATTGTAATATATTTCGTGGACCGATTTGCATACAAAATATTTTTGTTTTTTTTTTAATATAATGGTAATCTTGATATAAAAATCGTGATGAATCTCATTGAGATTGATCCAATAACTGATGATAATAACGCCGGACAAATCAATATTTGTTCAATTATTAATCCTATCAGTTTACTCTTCTTAAGCAACATAATATGTTATGACATGTAAGAAGAATTATATTCGAGATAAATCATAAAGTTAAATGTAATGTTGGAAGAATTTCATGGGGTGTATGGAGGGGGTGGTGGTAGAATAGAAAGATCATCAAAGGGGAAGTACTGTTGAGTACCGAGAGTGGGTGGGGCGAACGCGGGAATCGTATTTGGGGGGGAATAAGGGGGGAGGGCGGGCACAGCAGGTGTTGGGCCCACGCCGTGGGTTTCATACCCGTCCCAGTCTTCCATGAGGTTTCGCCTTTGGAAATCTTCGTCATTCGATAATGGGGCGCCCCACAAGTTTGCAGCGGACGCTAGCAGAGCAGAAGAACCTGGAAAGGAAAGGTACAAAAATCTATAGACATAAATAAAATATTGTTTCCATCTATGTATAATTGTGCAATTAAATTCTTTTTAAAAAAAAGAAGTTCAACTATATTTTTTTATTATGTTTATTACATCAGAGCTACCGTCTGGGTGAACCGACTTTGATGATTCTTTATGCTTCCCTTGTGGTCACATTAAAATTTGGCCTTTTCTGACGATTTGAAGTTGGTTTTTTTTTTTGTTAAAATTTTATTTAGAAAAAGACTGACTACCTTTTTTCCCAAGAAATTCGTCTCAGTACTTAAAAAGATTGTTTAATCAATTTTAGGAATTAATGATTTTAACTATACAGCTTTTATTTTATACTAATAAGAGAGGTCATTGTTTATATTACCACACAATGGACTAACACAACAATGATTACATTAATTTACTGTTGTTTATTTCAATATTCAAATAAAATTGTAATGAAATTTTCAATTGAAATATCTGATTGTAGTGTTAGTTATTGTAAGTTTGATTTATGTGTGTCCTTGATTGCTGGTTGGAGTTCCCTCTTCATGTATGTGGTAAGCAGAGTTCTTATTCCCTTTGTAAAAATGTCTTCCATCTCACGGGAAATATCTTCCACCTCATCTAAGCTGTCATCAGGACGAAATAGTTTGCTCCTTTCATAATTGACTCTATTATTGCTAGATTCGTAGACATAATCCCAGTTATTGGACGACCTACTGTCTAATGGTTCATCGTCACTGTCCAGTTTTTCTAAGCGAGGTTCAAAATTGAATTCATCAGATCGTTTCCTCCGTTTCAGAGGCAAGTTGTCCTTATTCTTTATCGAATTCTTGTTAATGTATTTCTCGCAACCGTAAGCGTAAACACTAATAAAACCCGGTTCAACAAACTCCGAATCGGTTTTGACATTAAATTTGCCGGGCTGCTGATTCAATGGCTGCGTATGGAAACCAATTCCTGCCTTTCTCAGTCTTAGTATCATGTTGCATCCGTTCGTGTTCCGGTTTACATGTCCCGGGTAAGGTTCGTACTGTGACTCGGCGTAGTTTCTCCTTAATCTGCGACTCGGTGGAATTGTTCGGTCGAGGTCGTTAACCTCGTATAAATCCACATTACCACTTATTGTCAGGTCGTGAAATAGCAGCATTGTGTCCAGAGATACGTTTCGTGGGTCAAAGTAACATTTCTCCACGCGAACCCAGTTAGAATTCTGTGGTAGCCTCACGCGCATTCTTGTTACGTACATGTCGACTGGGGCACTCCTCAAGGCTTGGTATAAACTGTAGCCGTTGAGATCAATGCTTTGGCTCTGTAACAATTTATAATAAAAATGTATATACACATTGCTTCTATACATATAAATCAAATGGTATGTGGTTTGGCTGCTTATAAGGTCGAAATTCATTATTTTATTAATTGCGTAATATATACGATTTCCTTTAACAAAAACGCAAGTTAAAAGCTTTTTGTCTGTCTGTCTTCATATTTGTTCCGGGTAATCTCCGCAACGGCTGGACCGATTTGGATGGGACTTTCACTGGTAGATGCTGATTTTACAAGGAGTAACATTGGCCACTTAACTTTTCGAAAAATAATAAGGGTTCCGCACTAAAAATTTTACCTCATAATTTAACACAATCACTGAATTCTCGGGGTTCAACTAGAAGAATAATATATTGTATGGTTGTCTTTGAACCTGTGTATTGAAGGAAACCAAATTAGATAGGCTTTGCCATTAAAATAGGCAGTCGCTGGTATTTCCAGTGGCAAACCCTGCGCTTAGAATTAAAAATTTAAATTCACGTATGTTTTATTTTCAAATCTTATTGCGTCAAACATTCTACATTCTATATTGTTTCCCTAAAGTGTAAGAAACGAATTTCTTAGCATTCCTTGGGTTCATCGTGCGGTTGCTGGATCCAACGCGTTGTAAAGGAAGGAACTATATTACAAAAAAATATGTACAATTTAAAATAAATTCCTTTCTTTATAAAGTTATCTGTGTTGAAAATTGCTGAGATAAGTGTTTATGGCAGTGTGGAAAGGCACACCAAGGTGGTAAGTTTCGGCGAGAAATGAAAAGTGGGAGCGAAGGTCTATATGCTCAACTACCGCAAAGGAAGATCTTCGTTGTCCGGGCTAGTTGGAGTTGCCCGGGGCTACCGCGCCTCCCCACAGCAACAACAACAAACAACAGTTGATCATCGGAAGGTCTATATATAGTAATCACAAGTAGAAAATTCGCTAGCGTGAGTTGGTTTGTATAAAGATTTTCAGTGTTTGTACTACGGTTGCCGTCATCCGTACAGCGCCATCTAGTTTGGTTTGGTGTAACCTTTCCCACTAGATATCATTGCCATCTCGTTATGTAGCGGCAGCTACAACTGTATGTATATTGTTGATCGAAAAGATTTATGCATTTTACGAGGAATTGATTCATCTCTTCCTAGGGAGCGATTGTGATAAAGATTATTACAGAATTGACAAGTACTTTGACACAGCCCTATTGAAAAATTCCCATAGAATCCTATGAAATGGGACAAAAACCGCATAGAAAATAATACACCTAATTAGTTTCTGTGTGGCTTATGTCCCATTTAATTGGATTCTATGGGAATTTTCCAACAGGGACATCACGCGAAAAACATATTTTATATATTACCAGGGGTGTGTCTAAGTTCTTTGGCTGGTTTCTCTTCCTTCTTTTCAGCTGGTCTAGCGCAGATTCTAGTCTAGACGAACACCGCTCTCCTGACACCGGAACGGATGTAAGTGGTGGTAGGTTAGAGGCCATTGGCCTGTCGTATCGCTTCATTTCGAAAAGAGGTAGGAATCTTGAACCTGTAAATAAGGGTTAGGCAAGAGTTAATGTAACAGAACTCAGTGCAACGCTGTAGAATTTTTATTTCATTAGTCTATTTGTATACCGTACGGGTGTAGGAAATGTTAACTACAAAATTGATCATTAGATAAAGAGGAAAGTGTAGTCGCAATTATTTTTCGCAGCGACTCTACCTTTTCACTTCTATTGTCTCGTGCTTACGACCGTGAAATGTTAAATTTATATAGACATTGGTTTCTATACATTTGTATTGGATTTATATAAAATTGTGTTATTGAAATCACAAATATCTATATATAATTACGTGAAGCAAAATTCATTACAATTTCATACTCCATTTTACACGTTTGTACAGAGGAGGGTGTAAGAATTTTAGTATTTTTATAAAATACCCATTATAAATATATGTAAGTAACGGATTCGTCGTACCCGAACGTTGGTTTATTTACTTTCTATTGTCCTATAATATTACATATTACTTATTAAATTCTTTCTACTGTAATAGTACAGTAGATATAATAAAAATATGGCGGTCAATTATTCTTAAAATTTCTCATTTTCCGCGCAGGTTAAGAACCTTCTCACAACGATACATATACAATATAAAAAGAATTCGCGAAATCGGTCCAACGTGATGCAGTGACCATGGGAATAGGCTTCATTTATATAATATATTAGTACCCTTTTCCATAGACGTCGCTTCGGTAGGCACTCAGATTAACGGCCTGCCCGTTTCGTCCTCGTTATATGTGACCATAGATTATATAATTTATATAATATATCTCTTTATGTATATAGATCTCTATTGATGCTAAATGGTCAGATAGATGGCTGTCGCCTTTAACAAAACAACGAAATAATAATACCATGTCGTAATTTACTAAAAATATGTAAGCTAATCCATTTAAAAAAGGAAAGCGTGTGAAATGGTGCCAACTTTACCACATGTGTGGGTATTTTTTACATTCTTGTATTGTTATGTCATAGATCATAGAATTTGAAAAATTCACACGTGCAACCAAAAGTACAAAATTTAAACACTCTATTTATTATGAATTCGATTTCGCAGTCGTGTAAAATATTCATAATATTGGTTGCTTAAATATTTTTAAAAGGAATAATACAATTTTGAACGAATTTTGCTAAAGGGAACTTCTACGAAATTAGTAGCATACCTGGTTTACGTTCGGATATTCAGGAAATTTTAAAAGCAATAGATAAATTTAAAAATGGCGTGACCATGGAAAGGGATATTTATTTAAAAAATTAGCTGTAATATATCTTTAAATGACCCGAATCCCTGTTAGAGTTCATATTTACCTTATTATCAAGATTTTAAGTTCAC
>JANCMC010026165.1:0-29382 GCA_024363005.1 Charaxes varanes
AGATTACCTCTGTTAGTATGTACTGTTTGTAACACTTTTGGAATAAATGTGTTTTCTTTCTTTCTTTCTTTCTTTCTGTTCTGTCTTTCAATTGTGTCCTCGCCCATTCTCCTAACTTCCGATAATCATACTATATCCCACTTCACTTCTTTAAGGGCATTCTCTAATTCTAATATGTGTTCTTCCTTCCTCAAAGTGCGCACGTTATATGTTAAAATGTTAAGCTTATCGGTGTCCATTACTTTATGTGCCGTTGTTGTTTGACGGTTGAACGATGCCGCCCGGAGATTCTTCGCACCCCGTGCTCTAGGAACCCTCTGACTACCGTCAATGTCGTTGGACCCCTTCGAGCTGCCGGGCACTAGGGGCCTCTCGTTAAGTTGGCTCGGTAAGGGGAGTTTTGCAATAGGCGATGCGGAAACTTGTCCACACGCATCAACACACATGATCATATAAATTTTGTTTTATGTTAGTTTTAACCTTTTTCGTTGTAATACTTATGTAAACTGCAATGAAAGACAATGACTTCTGACACACGGTTTTCAAGTATCTGTCTCAGAAGTCAGAGCTACTTAATGTAATGATAATTTTAAGATTTTTACAATAAAGAAATTTATTAAATTTAATCTTTTTACAGAAAGGACATAAGATTTCCAGTTTGTATCGCCCAAGGAGGTCGTAACCCAATCAGTGGCCGGCATTTGAGTCGATCGCTAGGTTAAGCAGTTCTTACCGTGACCGGGTGATAGTTGGGTAACCCTTTCTAAAAGTGGTTTTCAATTACACGAGGCTGTATAAGGTCAGCAATACGCGAATGAACATCCATGGTATTTGCAAGTGTCTTGAAGTTACGCAATTTTCTTTAACTAGGAGCTGTCAACTAAAATAGTAAAGCACTTTCTTGGTTGACTATACAAACCTGGAGCGACTCATCTCCAAGCAGTTTTATCTATAGTCTTCCACGGTATATTTATTTACTAGTTGTTACTCGCCACTTCGTTCGCAAAAAAATAGGTGAAAAATTATAGCCTTCCTCAACAAATAGGCTATCTAACACTGAAAGAATTTTTCAAATCGGACAATTGGTTCCTAAGATTAGCGCGTTCAAGCAAAGAAACAAACTCTTCAGTTTTATATATTAGTATAGAGTATAGATTTGTGTGAATTATTAATTTAATATCGGAAAAGACGCAATAGGGAGACATATTCATTTGATATCGGAGAAGACATAATAGGGACGTGCTAAAAAAGAAACAGTGCTGGTTTCATAGTACGCGACGCGGTATTCCTAATTGATTGGTTCCATTCACACGCGGATGGTTGTTTCGCTAGAAAGCACACGATTCTTGTATTGCGATTAATATACTATTTTTTTTAGTATTCGGTAGGCAAATATCATGTAGTATACTGCATACTATAATTTATATAAAACAAGCTGTTTCCCGCGACTTCGCGTACCGCGTAAACTTGAGAGAGTCCTTAGAACTCCCTGATATTTTTTCTTCTTTTTAAATAATATTAGGAATACTTTTTAGGTAGTAATATATGTAATATTCCCTTCTCCCCTCTTAATATGCTTAAATTAATAGCTTGTATTAGGAGTGGGTGCGACAATACCCCAACGGCGGTGGGGTTTGAAACGGGTACCTCGCGGATTTCAGTCCATACCTTATACCGTTGAGCTATTGAGGCTTTAGTCTTAATACATCAGATTGCAGATGATGAGGCTGTGGGACGAGTTAAGAAGACCGAAAAATGTCTGACGTCATCCCCGGAATCCCTCAATCTCTACAATCTCACGAATAAAATCAATCAGTAACATTAATCGGGACCCGAATTTTACGTGCCTCCCGAAAGATGGTTGCATATTTGAAAAACTAATGTCAGAATGGTCACCCATCTATCACCCGGCCGCGATAAGAGCTACTTAACCTAGCGATAGACTCAAATGCTGGTCACAGCAGCTACGGCCTCCTCAGTAGGTTGAAAAAAAAAATATTGTAGATACAAAAACGTGTCTATGTAAAGCCGGTCTAGCAGATTGAAAAAAAAAAGTCGCCCAGATTTAAGGCCGCCAGTTAAATGCTGTAATCCGAATGGGAGAAACTTAAGTTATGCTAGCTGTAACCTGCAACTTCGACCGCGTGAATTCAGTTATATTTTTAGTTGATTTTGTAAAATTTTGGGAGTTTTTTGTGTGGAACCCTAATTATTCAGCTAAAAGCAGAGCAGCCTATGTTATTCCTTATAAAATCCGATTATCTACCAATTAAACTCCCACCCAAACCGGTCAAGCCGCTTCGGAGATTACCCGAAACAAATAGACGGACAAAAAATTTTAACTTGCGTTTTGGTGTAGGTATCTATTATATAAAGCTGAAGTGTTTGTTTGTTTGCTTGAACGTGTTAAGCTCAGGAACTGGTCCAATTTGAAAAATTCTTCCAGTGTTAGATAGCCTATTTATCGAGGAAAGCTATAACCTATATACCATCACGCAAAAACTTAATCTATTTTATTATCTAATTTTATGTGGACGAAATTGCGGGCACAGCTAGTATACATAGTCGTATGCAATTAGTAAAAAAAATATTTCGCCGTTACAAACAGACCCTTCAATTTAATTTATACATATGTATAGATTAGCTGACTGGCTTTCTTTTTTTTAACCCGCAGCACTGGGACAGAATCAGTCCGCCGGAGTAATCGTAGAGTGGGTTGTTTCCTCGCGCCGCCAACTTCGAACTCGTAATTGGTTCCACATCGTTCCTGATAGGCCAATTACAGAGCACATGCTCGCTGGAGGGACCGTGCGCGACTGCACATTTCTACGCATTGTTTTTGATCGTCAAGAAATGACAGTTAAATTGCATAAATAAAATATACGAGCATTTTTTTAAATATAGATAGAGCCTAGCACGAACACACGAAAACATACACTTATTTATAACAGAGAGAAACACATTTTTTATTATATTTATTTTGACGAACCAACAGCATTTTATAATATATGATGAGTGTACAATCATGGAGTCCTTAAACTATGTAAAACACTTTTACAAGCACGTAAACATTACATAATATGTTTAATGTTAAACACATTAAACATATTATGTATTTTATCTATACACATTAACGTACCTATTATCATTTTAAAAAAAAGAACTAAATTCTTTCCGTGTTTTAGCACTGTCGACAAAATATAATGTATCTGTATGAGATACTTACAATTACCTAGGGGATTAGGCACTGCAGGTGAACACACAGATTGTTCTAGTTTAGCTCCAGAAGCTTCTATATAATGCACATAACAAAAAAAGTACCCTCAATAAGGTGTACTGAAACTTAGATTCCTAAGTGTTATACACATGGAAACTTTATATTGTTTGTATAATAATAATAAATAAATATTATATATATATAAAGGACTATATGACTATATAAATAAAACTAAATCCACGGACCAATTCGTCCTTGCTCTTTTTTACATTACTTGTTATTTATTTACATTGCTTTTTGCAGCCTTGGGCTCTCATTTGACAGCAGACATTTAAGTTGTTACTTAAAACTAACTTAGGACTGGGTGAGTCTCAGACTCTTTTTATTTGTTATATATATTATTATTATTATTCGGTTTTTGCCGAAAGAACCTTGCCACCGCAGACTCTTGTCGCTCAGTTGGTGTTGAGGGGCTTGTTCCCGGTATCAATGTGTTAAGGAGGGTGCTTATTGCCCTCGAATAGCTTCCTATTTGAGAATTATTTGAGCAATATTAGTATGGCTTTTCTCACGAAGGCTACTAAAACAGCAGAGAGTTTATTCGACTCATATTGATGGAAATGATTAATGACTCTCACTATATTTAACTTCGACTCAGTGTCGTATATAACTATGGCAAGTCACTAAAAATTACTATTAACACGATTAAATTGAAAAAATGTGTCTCATCTCAAAGATACCCAATTCTACGTGACATTAATAAGCAGCTACTTGTAGCTACAGTAAGAAAATCCGCTGCGCCATTTTATCTTTCATTTCCAGAGCGACAGGGCTTTACATTATTCGCGTGTCTATGGTTATACGGCTATATTACAAGCCCGCCATAATATGCCTTCTTTGAGCAATATCGAGAGTTCCTAACAAATTTTGTAAGACGTCGGCTTTTTATAAGACTCGTTACCGTTTTTAATTTTTCTCCTTCCGGAGAAAAATTCGTTTATATTATTTCACATAACACAAATAAACATTAATACACAAACACACACACTCACACACACTGTAGGTACATTTTTCTTTTTTTCTACGTTAAATGTACAATAATTTTCAATAAGATAGTATAAATTTTATTTACAAGTTACTTTTCTTTATGTTACAAGGGGCAAATGAGCAAGTAGCAGGCAGTTATGTGCCTACTGACGCCGATGGACATCTGCACAACCAGAAGGCTAGCAGTTGCGTTGCCGGCCTTTGAGAAATGAGTATGCTCTTTTCTTGAAGGTCCCTAAGGCGTTGCCGTTCGGAAATACAGACATTACAAAGCCGCGATAGTCCAGTGGTTGAGTCCGTTACATTATATTAAAGAGACGTTCATTCGTTCCCAGACCTGGAATTTACGACGTAGAGAAAGAATCGAATATAATCATATCCAAAAGCTGGTAATTCATCAAATTATAATCGTCAGGTCAACTGTCTTTTCATATAGAGCTGGGTTTAAATCAAACGAACATATAGCTAGAGCTAGAACAAGAGCACTCTTTCTCTACCTTTTAGTGTGTAAAATATCAACGAGCCAAAAACTAGAATGAGAATTATTTTTTTTTGTGAACGCAGACAGAACAACGAAACAGTGCTCTACGTCTGTTTAAACATGAAGAATCTGATAGAGTAGGGGTCGAATGAGCATTCGCTCGTCTGATGCAATTGGTATTGATATTAATATATTGCTATTCACACACATCACTTTGTGATATTAGTCGTAAGGTTGTAGAAATCGTGGGGGTTCCGAGGATGACGTCAGATGGCAATCGGTTACCTGAACTCGCCCCACAGCCACATCCTCTGGTATTTAACCGGAGTATACTAAATATAATCACAGTCACGTTGACGATAAGTTACAAATGTCTGCTACAGTTACACGAATCCATTGTAACGTGTAATGTACAAACGTCATTGCGGCATTTAACCGCCGGTAACCGGTTTGACGTTAAACCAGATCGATGTTAACATTGAGTAACTATTATATTAACACGTGATCGTTATTTTAATCACGTGCTATTATTTCTGTTGTTATCTATATATTGTGACTGGCCCGTTGGCGCAGTGGGTAGCGACCCTGCCTTCCGTCCCGGGGGATGTGGGTTCGATTCCCGCCTCGAGTCTGGGTGAAAAAAAGTACTTACATACTATAAACTACCTAAGCCAAATTTCATGCTTTGGACGTCCCGCAATATTCGAAATTTTGTGCACGGTGACCTTTCGCTCTTTATATCTATACTAATATACAAAGCTGAAGAGTTTGTTTGAACCCGCTTATCTCAGAAACTACTGATCCGATTTACAAAATCCTTTCAACGTTACGTAGCCCATTTATCGAGGAAAGCTATAGGCTGTAACCATCACTAAGACCAATAGAAGCGGAGCACTAAAGAAGAATATTTCAAAATCGGCGGTATTTTCCCCCTTTTGAGAGCTTCCGCTGCGTGCGCTTCGTAACGGTTAAAGTTTCGCGAAAATTATGTATGACGGAATTGTTCCCCTTTAAAAGTTCTAAATAAAAGTCCGCGACAGCATATGTCTATCTTTTAAGGTTGGCTACACAGCAAAATATAAAATTATTTATAATTCCGGCGCGGCGGCAGAGAGTCAAAGACCCGAGAAAACAGTGGTTAAGGTTCCTTTAAATAGTCGGAAAAAAGGCGATGCAACGACCCAAGCAACCAAGAGTCAGAACTTCAGGTTATAAAAACCTTATCACTCTATAACCTGATTTTAACCAAGTATTTTTGTACCCCTCGGATCAAGCATCAGTTTGATGCAACACTCAAACAAAATTACCTTAAGGTCAATAATTAATAATATTGTCGAAATATTAAAACTTATCATCATTTTAGTTTAAAAGAAAAACGCTGTCGTACGCAATAAGTAACAGGAGCAGTAAAAAATTTTTTCGCTGTTATTATAACTTTAAGTTATTTGTTTGTGAGGTTTTTTTTGTTTAGTATAAAAAGTTGTGGCGCCGTTAACCATAACAAAAACAACTAAAAAAATAATAATTAGGGAAATCGGTCCAGCTGTTCACGCTTGATTCCACGACTATTGGAAACAGGGATTTATTATTTTATACATATATATTACATACATATATAAAAACATACACGTAGATACAGCTAAATAAATTTTACTATAGTCGTGTGGTCTAATGCACATTCGGTTTTTTTTGTGACGTTACATTTTTTTTCGTTGCTTCTTACTTTTCTACTACCATAGCTTTTTTTTTATTAACACATAGACTAGCATTGTCGCAGCGAGGTCGGGGTTTCGTATTGTTGAATAATTAAGTCTTTATATTAAAATTACGTTTATTTTTTTAAATAAATTTATATTGCATTCTTTAAAGATAATAAAAAATACGAAATTAGCAATAAACGTTTTAATCGAGATGATTTAAAAAAAAAACATGAGAAGTGGAGCTGATTTTATTTTTCATTCAACCCCATCGTGTGGTATCATTGGAAAGCTCTTTTAAAATAAAAGCGATGATTTTCTTACAGTTTTTTTTTATTAAGGGTACCATTTTCGATTAATTGGCCTCAAACGTGTTTTACAAGGTAGGGACCACCTAGGATTTCCAAACTATTAGATGTAGATTCTTGAAATTTTCCATGTTGATAAAACACACGAAAAACTCATTAGGGAAATTATTTTAAGAAAAATCGAACAAAAACTAATAAAGTTATTAAACAAGTTCTCTTGTCGCGTATCAGTTACAGAACCCTTCTAAATAAGCGTGTCTTGACACAGTCTTGTCCATTTTATTAGAGTTTACTACTTATATACGTTAATATCCAACCATAGATCTCAAACAATTGTACGAGACCTTCACAAATAATGCATTGTTTTAGAACAAATTTGATAACCATAAAAAGGGTTATGCTGAGCTTACCTTAAAAAATAGACATACGCTGCCGCGGATTTTTATTTAGATCTTTTAAAGGGAAAAAAATTTGCCATACATGTCTCATGCGAAACTTTAACCATTTACGCAGCGGAAGGTATCAAATAGGAACAAGAACCCCCGATTTTGAAACATTCTTCATTGGTGCTCCGCTCCTATTGCTCTTAGTGTGATGATATATAGCCTATAGCCTTGATAAATGACCTATCTAACACTGAAAGAATTTTTCAAAGCGAATTTGTATTTCCTGAGATTAGCGGGTTCAAATAAACTCTTCAGCTTTATATATTAATATAGATATGAGATGTAAAGACGACCAAGAAATTGGTTTGCCACGCTAAGGTCGGTAGAAAGGATGGAATGAGACCCGCATGTTACCCGGTTCAAACCCCGATGACGCTGGGGTATCGTCGCGTGGAGTGGGTACTCCAAGCACAAGCTTTTAATTTAAGCTTAGTAGAAGGACAAATGGAAATACTGAATACACCTAAAGAGTTTTTCTAATATTATTTAAAAAAAATGTTTAAAAACATTATTAACACTTATAACATTAACCAAAAAAGTAAAGGTAGATAAATGTTAACTTAATAGTTTAATAGGTGGTTGGAAAGCTGAAGTTCCAGAGGAACGCAATTCGAATTCCGAAATAGTTGACGAATTATTAGAAATAGGGATTGCCAGCTGGTCTAAATTCACCCACCAACTTTGTGCGGACAACGATTTACAAGGTCTAAAAGACATTGTACCGCAATCTTTCTGATAAGGCTACATTTTACTTTGTAATAGCTGTCACGTAAGTTTTGTAATGACTGTATGATTGTTTGATAAACCTTGACATGACAAAATATAGTATTAGTAAAGTTTTTTGATTATAAATGATTATTTTTGTGATACGTTCGAAAGGAAATTAGGCATCTATCAACTATTATAATTTGTTTGGGTATGTAGTATAAACCACAAAATATAATTCATAACGAGGAAATTAATATTTACTTAGAGATGTAGTAATAAATAATTGAATTATATCCCTAATAGTTCAATGGTGGAGAGTCGTAATATGTTTTTAGTTAAGTTAAAATGTATTCATGAATGGGACATGGTAAAAACATAAATAAATTAGAAGTAGCGCCATGCTTGTAGCCGAATTGGGCCGGCGCGTCCGGGTACCAGTGCCTCTTTCTCACATGAGATCGGCGTGAAAGGCGAGTTATATCGGAATTATGAAGAACAGAAACAACGTCCCAACAAATTCTATGACTACATCAGATTGAGCAATTTCGCAAAAATCCCGAAAATATTAAAAAATACTAAAATATACCAAGTTGCACAAGGAAAATAAACCAATAAAAACGAACAAAAACAACTGGTTTTACAAAATATGTTTTATTTATTCATAATCATTATCATACATGTTAGAATTGTATTTTAACATACTATTTGAAGGATTAAACCTCACAAACTCCCTTCACCTTTTACACCTAGCTTTGTTTTAAACATACTAGAGTTCCGTGGGTTCCGTTCTACGGTTACAAGGAACTCTTATAATATCGCTCTATCCGTCCGTTTGTCGGAAATGGAAGGGACCGCGTAATTTATGACGTTATAAGAGGTTTCCTTAAATGAGAAAACAAAACTGTCCACCGATCAAGACTGAATGACACACGATAAGAAAGCTGCATACGTGTAGCTATCTCATCAATTCCGGATGATATTGATCAACATGAATCGAAAAAACAATGCCAAATTTCTCATTAAAATTTTCTAGTAAATTCGTTGGTCTGTTCTTTTCTTATTTGTGTTTTTGTTGTATTTAAATTTGTATATGAAATCTTGACTTTTTAAATTTTTATATTGTATTATTGGAACGGAAAAATATTATATACATAGGGTTTTATAAATTACTAATAAGTGTGTATGGCAAACCAAAAAAAAATTAAATTTAAATTGGCCCGTTTATTTAAAAGGTTGCTTACCCCTGGGTTAGAGGGATTTTGCTGACATGTTCTTCCCTCCCACGTCTAGTTTATATAATACTTCATGCAACACTTTTTTGGTTAAAACACTTTTTTTATAGATAAGTATCTACCCAGTTCAACTTCGCACGAGGGCAAATGAGCATACTTGTCACTTACAAGAGTAACCATTGTCGCCCATGGATATCTACAGATCCGGGGAAGCGGGGGGTGCGTTGCCAGTTTTTGAAGAATTTGGTTAACGGCCTTTAAAAATTCGCACATTATAGCTCTATAGGAATGCCCAGGGAGGCAGACATTAAGAGAGACAGGCATGGAGAGACAGATATTAAGAAGCAGTCATTGAGAGGGATAGGCATGGAGAGACAGACATTAAGAGGCAGTCATTAAGAGAGACAGGCATAAAGAGACAGACATTAAGAGGCCGTCATGGAGGGACAGACATTAAGAGAGGCAGGCATCGAGAGACAGACATTAAGAGAGCAAGAGTATTTAATTTAACCATAGCACACAACTCTACTAGAACTACATTAACATTGAAACTGAAATAAAATCAGGTGTACATAACATAACGTTAACATCCCCTACGGTTGTGGCATATTTCACATAAGCGTCCAGCAAAGAAGAAGAATACTTTAAATTATGCCCGATATTGTCATCACTACATCTATTAAGTTCTTTATTATAGAATGTATTAGTGGCCAAGAGGAAAGCCCAGCGTGGACATGGTTTGAACCGAGCCCCTTATGGCAGTCAGACCATACTACTGCTAAGTTTTGGACTTCTAAAATATGATTACACGTACCTTTATAGATATTAATGGTGGCTCTCGACACGGTTTTGCCGATCACATTCTCTATGACCACCACGACAGTGTGCTGGTCGTTGTCCGAGAAATAATGCACCAGTGGGAAGACGTTGGACAGGGTGGAACTCTTGGTTGAGCAGGTCTCGTTCCCGGTCACGTTGTATTGACCAGCCTTGTAGAGGGCGCAATAGTCGAAGGGCGGTGAACCGGTATATTTGACTTGTAGATTCAGTAGATCGCCGTGTTGCAGCCAGTTTTGGCCGGTAATGTTGACCGTAGATATAGCTTCTGAAATATACGAAAAAAAGGTGGTTATCAGTAAAGTTAGTTTACGGGCGATAATTTTTAGGTGATAACGCCGAACGCTTAGACTGAATGTGAATTTCTATTGCTTGTGTCGCGCTCTCGCTAGCACGCTCGGCTCAGGCGGAACGTGACAATGATTCATGCTTTTTAGTGTGTGCAGCCGTCGTTCACCGATTTATAAGACCTTGACACGCCATAAAAAAATCATGAATGATGATGATAGTAGATACCGCAACAAAGTTTGTTCGTATTAAAAAAAATCAATTAGTCACTGTCGTAAAAATTAATATAATAATAAAAAACCCAAGTCATAACTCTTTGGATACGCGACCTTTTCTTTATAAATACCCTTAAAGTATATCTGTTCTGGGTTTTTCTACAACCTTCGTGACCTGTGGGAAGTCGAGGTAATTGATAAGAAAGAAATAAACATCCGAACTAATTACTGACATTTAAAAATATAAAAATACTGTTTTCTTCAGTAAAGCAACGAGATTGGAAGGGTTCGCACGCGATTCAAAATTAAAGTGAAGCAAGCTAAAAATTCCAATTTTTTAATAAATCAACAAAATTTATTTTTTTCGAGCCTTGATTGCAAAATACTGGGTTTTTGAGTATATTTTATTCAATGGTCATTTCGTCCTGTTCCAGGCTAAATTAGTCCGATTTCAATGAATGTGTCTTTTAATAAATAAAGGTTAATTTAAAATCACATAACTTTAATTTCGGAAGTGTGCGATACTTTATATTATCTGTTTCTTTTACGCCAAAATCATCAAATCACCTTTTTATTACCACCTGCGAATAACTATTTCTACTATTTTTTTAAATTATTTAGGCATATGACATATATTACATTATTTGTGATATGTACGTAAATTCACTGAATAGGAAATTACATTCCTACAACATATAACCTAATCGGAATCTCTAGCCATCAAATAAATGGTCTAACAATACCATGTATGGTATTTTATATCATGTTTGGCCAAAACTGCAAACAAAATTGTAAGAAAACCTAGATTACACTCAAGAATCGTAAAAATAATTTTTAAATATATAGTTAATTTCATATTCCCTATTCTGGTGCCTATATTAGGGACACCATATTCAGCAGCGATTTAATTCTAAATTAAAACTAGGAGCTCGTCTACACACATTTTGCAGGTAGAGGTTGCATTTCGAGGGGATAAGGTGAGCGAGCTCTACACACGTATCGATAAATCGCTGCGATTTAAATGATCATTTCAAACTGCGCAGTTTTATCGATCGTGTACGAGGAAAATCGTTGTCGATTATACTGCAAAGATTTATCGTTGCGTTTGGATGGCGATCGCTCATTTCGGCAGTTCTTCGCGGAGCTTATTTTAACGTTAAATTTAACTGCACAGTTAAATCGCAACAATTTATCGATACGTGTATAGCGACTGTTATAACGGACCTGTCAATTTTCCCAGACATCCTATCGTATCCAGACTTTGTAAGAACAGGTAATTTATACGTCGCCACATAGGTCTATGTAATTATTGTCCATTAATTATAAGCTTTACGTAAGTATAGAACGCTAAAGGGTTTCTAGTCCTTTTTTTTTGGTTTCTGCTGTTGGCCTTATCAGCCTCGACAGCGTCACCGGTAGTTAGGGTTACGGTAGTGAGAAACAGAGGATCTCTCTCAGTGAGGCACCTTCTTAAGAGGACCTCGTCAAAAGCAATTCAAGGTACTGTTGGAGATGAATAATTAAAACACGTGGTTGCTCTTTCTTTATTGGTCTCAAGAACCTAAGTGGATAATCCCAGATACAATTAACACATTGCTTTTATAGGCACCCGCAACCTCTTTGCCGTCCTAACAACCATCAATAGCATTTGTTAATACAATTCTCAATTGTGGTAGCACCGTTTTAAAGACATTTCATTGACCAATAACATTCGCCTTAAGTCATGTTTATCATGGTGATAATAAACTTTTAACACAGATTACATACTGAAAATAAGTCAATACAACTTCTTTTATACCGGAGCCAGACATGGCTCAAGGTGTATGTGCATTTTCGTCCTTGAAGACTACAAAGTACTAGAAAAGTTTGCGCAGCTACACAAAGTCCCCGTCCACACTACAAGATTATTGAAATGATCGTTCAAATGAAGCTATGTCTGACTCCGGCGTAATGACTACATTGCTTAACAGTTCGGTCACTAAGGCTATATGGGGAGTAATGCCTTAAAAAATGAGTGACTGGCTGCTTGGGGGTCGCGAAAAGGTCGCGGCCTCACTTTCGAAAACAGTTTTCTTTCGAGATTAGATAAAGCACGTTTCACTCTTTTTTGTGTAACTGGTACATGTAGGAGTTATTATGTAATAGAAAGCACCAACTGACTACCGACGCACATGTAGGTACGTTTACTGAAGAAAAAATATATACGTTTTTTCAATTTATTCCTTTTAAAATGCTAAATGTCAAACTTATGTTAAATCGGTATAATCCCCGATCTCATACAAACCAAGTTTAAATGTCTACTAGTAAAATAAGCTGTCATATATTCGTAGTATTATGTATTATACTTTTACCATTAAGTATTATACTGCATCTAAGGTGAAATTAAAAGGCATTTTCATTTATTTAGAACTTTTTTAATATTGTATATATATAGAGAGAGAGAGAGAGAGATAGATAACAGTCTTAAGATTGTTTAAGACGTTTTGGTAGATTTTTATTGTAATCATTATTATTTTTTTTACAATTTGGAATGGTTATGAAAGGTTTGTTTGGTTTAATCTGTGCGTGTTACTCTCGCATTGGACTTAATTTTTTAAGATAGTGTTACATATTTAAATAAATAAATAAAGTTTATTAATCTTGATGCAAGATCGCGATATATAGGTTTATACGTATAAATGACATGTGATCAGAATTACTACTTTTACACCAGATAGCGCTAAAATATTAATGTATCTATGTCGTTATTTGTGAGAAATTTAGGTTACACGGTAATAGTAGCGCCACCTAACGGGTCCAATTTCTCTGCAACTTTTATGTGTATATTCCAAGGGGTTCGTAAATACGAACTTATTAGAGACACAAACAATAACTACAACACTTAGAATTTAATATTATATAAGAATATGCCTATACCAGTAAAGTTTTTACTTAAAATAAATTATAAACGTACAGAAGCAGTATTGAGGAAAAAAAAGGAAAAATACCATTTGAACAAAAATCACTACTGCAGCCAGAGTACATCTACATCTACATTAATGCAACATAAAAACAAATAAACAACATTAATTTATGTACCTATGAATACAATTTATTATTAAATTAATCACTACAATTTCTTGGATAGAATACTAATCACTTCTTTCTAGAAACTTCAAAAGAAATATTAAATATCTCAATTTCAGAAAAAAAAATATTGTAGTTTTTTTTTTATGTTACAAGGGGGCAAACGAGCAGGCAGCAGGCACCGAAGTGCCTACCGGCGCCCATGGACATCCAGTGTTAGCAGATTTGCCATGAATTTAGGAGTTCGCTGAAAATGAACGCTTGTTTACGTTAACTGTCAACTTATTGTCTATCTACTGGAAATGTAGTTAATCGTTAGAATGAATTATAATTTGCGGAAAGCAATGACAAGCAGGAAAACTAAATCACTTTGCATTCATTGGCTCTTAAATCTTTCATATTACTGTATTATCATCACTGTATTACTCAGTCGATGGCTGCTCAAACTAAATTCTAGATCGTCAAGATTGGACAGAACTAGGACAAATGCTTTTCGTGATAGAGTTGAATTTCTTAACATTCCATGGAGTCACCGTGCGGGTTCCGAGTCCATCGCATTGCAGAACAATAATATATATCAGTGCCTGTGAATTAGATGTAGGTTTAAGTACTTTTTTTAGTGGCCTCTAACAGTCACCAATATTCCATCTTTTCCGTGCTTCGGAAGGCAGGCATAGGATTAGTATCACTGAATGTTATTAGTCGTGAGATTGAGGGAATTCCGGGGATGACGTCACACGGCAGTCGGTCCTCTTAACTCGCCCCACAGCCATATCTTCTGCAATTGAAGCGGACTCTTGTACTAAACCAGAGTGATGAAGGCTGTGAGCGACAATTAGTGCATTTCTACAAAGAAGATATTTAACATATACAGGGTTTAAAAGACATCGTACCGCAAACATTATGATAAGGCTACATTTATTGTCCTAAATAAAAAGACAAAAATCATTCATCTCGGAAATGAGAGGTTGCAGATCTTGCCATCCTCGTCCCATTCTTGAGCGCGCAATGTATCGTGAACATTGGGAAGCAATCGTGAACAAAATGTCGACGCCCAAAACAAAGGTGTAGGTTCATGACTGCTCTTTCTTGTTGACACTAATACTCACCTTCACTGTCAGTGTTCCCTCCCCTGCCTAGCCAAATCAAGTGTGGCTTTAGATATCCTTTCTAATAAGAAATTTATGATAGTTTTTGACTTGCCAAAGTCTTTTATTAGTTTGTACAGAGATTTTTCTGGTATACCCTCGCTTAAGCTGGCTTTGTAACCGTTTCTGGTGAGCTTATTCATTAGGTTAAAGTACTTGTATGTTTTTATCCGATGGTCTTTTGGGATGCTGGTCTCCCATGGAACTGTGAGCCATAATTATAATTGCATTAGTTTGAGTAAAGGAATAAGTCCAGTCTGGATGACAAGTGTTGCGGACAGATGAAGCAGCCAGGACAAGGCGGTGTCTTCGACCGTGGGCGTCGTCGAACGGACTGAGCACAGAACCCTCAAAATTGACAAAATCATTGGATAAAATCACGTGTAAAATTTATTTAACATATTAACAGTGGCACATTCCTGTAAACCGTACAACATATTTCAATGTTATGTCAAGGAAATATGTTTCGAATTAAATTGCTTTGATGAAGGAAAATACACACATTCTAGGTGTGCACATAGTATAAACAAAAATTTACTGCTGACAAAGTCGCGGGTCACAGCTAGTATTAACTAAATCCACTAGTTCCTTGTTCACCGCGTATTTTGGCAAAGCAAGTTTTAATTCCATCAATTGTTTTTCTTAGTTTTTGAAATGTTTTCAACGGATTGGATTCGCAGACGAAGCCGGCGGGTTAAGCTAGTATTCAAATAAGTCTTCTATTAACGTACCCCATGGCACATGTATTATCTATCCAACCATCGGACCCTCTCTCAGTTTTTTCAAATATGTTTAAGTAATACTTCCGTCTTGTCTTTGGTCAGCCGCGAGGTCGTTTCCGATGTGGGATCCTAGAAAGTGGTGGCTTGTGTCCAAAGATCACCCGAATTGCGGCAAACATGTCCAGCCCAATCATATTTTAATTGTGCTATTTGTGTTTTGAAGGCTACTGTAGTCTTCTTCATATATATATATGTATACATAATGCGCACACACATTACAATAGGGTTTGTGGTTTTACCATTATTTTTGCTTAGTTCCGTAAAATAAGGGCCGTCGTGAGGGCAAAACGCGGCGTTCCCGCCATGTTTGTGCACGCCTAAAGCGAAGCATTTATTTGCAGTTGTTATTTATTCACTCGTGATATTATCAATAAAGAATGATTGACATGGACACGGTCAAATTAATACTCTTAACACGTACCTAACAAACGTCCTTTGGTTTTAAATAACGTATTTCAATATTTTATTTATTTACTTGTGATATTTACTCGATTTATTGAATTTTCTTTTCCGAAAACTCCTTGCCTTACGCAATGCACCTAGTAACTAAATTATATTAAAAAAACATTCGACCAAACATCAGTAAAGTTGCTCTCAGCTCTTTATTCATGCGTTGGATATCTCTTTGTAATGTTATTATCAACACCATCACCATCACCATTCATCACCGTCACCATGCCTTTTCTCTTACACTGCTAGGTATAGACCTCTCCGTTTGTACCACATTTTACGGTCTTTAGATAATCTGTACAGGTTTTCGATTTGATCCGGCGCGTCCGGGTACCAGTACCTCTTTCTCACATGAGATCGGCGTGAAGTGGCGGCAATGCTGTCACCTCTAGTGCATAATTTAAATTATTTTCTTGTACGCTCGCGGTATTTGTGTTGGATTCGTCGGTATTCGCTCTGATATTTTTTTTCATTATCCCCATTCGAATGGCTTTCTCTGTTTGTAGATATGCAACCTATATATTAGAATTGTGTTGGTTTAATTTCAGTCTCGTTCTTTTCGTTTTAATGGCAAACTATCTAGTTATATTGGCCGTAAGGGCTTATATTTTCAAAGCCCAAAGAGTAGCAACATCAATTGGTCTATCTGAGACGGCCATCAAGTCCTCCCGCGTGCAGATATTGGGGCACTCAGGACATATTGTAAGGCGAGTCGTCTTTTCAATTCCAGTGAAACTTCTATTGGGCTTCATTGGCGTAACTGTTAAACCAAAGTATTTATATTTCAAATAACAATTCTACAATCACTTCCATCGCCCATCAGATAATGAGAGGATATTATAACCCTTTGAATATATTAATATTGCAAATTAATTTAAGGGAAGCGTCCTTTTTTGATACTTAGGCGATGACTATCTTGGGAATTTTCACATGTAGAATAAGTGACACGTTCAGAATTTTTTTTTTTTTTTTGGAAGCAGTACATCTTCGTGGTACACCTACCCATCGCTTATAGTAGAAGTGCTTTAAGTGTGTTTACTAAAATTGTAATTATTTGAATGATTTCTAATACTAGTTTTGAGGCAATAATAAACCACAAAACTTCGCTTCCAAAAACTTTAGATAGTCGCCCTGTATAATAACTAAATATTGACATAAAATCCACATTCACGAAAGCAAAACCGCGAGCACAATATAGTATTATTACATTTTAAAAATGGGCTGTTTTTGTATGGCAACCGCAAAGAATCATCAGAAATCGCTGTGAATTCACTTTTTCAATTGGAAAAAAACGCTTTTATTTGGGCCGAGATCGTAAAAACTGTGGCTTTTAACGCACGATCGGCGTTGTGTCGGTAAACATCAGCGTTCTAGAGTTACCCCAAAAAAATGCTCGATAATTTTAACAAATTTCGTGGTCCAAAAATGATATTTTATTTGTTTTCTGCTTTAGTGTGACAAACTGTGGCGGGCTAACGAGCAGATGGTTTATATTACGAGTAGAAGCAAATAAAAGTTTTCTTTCTTCATTTTTACTTTTTTTTTGGATGTCCTTAAAGCGTGTCTTAATAGAATGTGCGATGCGAGCGAACTTAGTCCGTACGATGAAGTATATTGATGTCTAAAAAGTGTTCTAATTGAAGGACGCGCGATCCCATCGCCTTTTATAAGGACACTTCTTAAACATCAATATGTTTGATCGCACGTTCGTAGAAACTAAGTTCGATCGAATCTCGCATTTTTGTTCTATAAGAGCCTTACCTCACCGAGATCAATACATGCGGTAGCCAATGGAGCAGCCAGTAGTAGTGGCTACGCTTCTAATTTACCGTCATCAAAATGTCGCCAAGTGAGTTACCTATCCTAAATTTTAATATGAATTGTTTGGATACGTGGCCGGTGACGTCACCTTGACGTCTCGGTACTGTAGGGATTTTAGGACCACGCCTCAGAAGTGTCTTGATGGAAGTTCGCGCGATCGCATCGTCTTCAATGAGGACACTTCTTAGACATCAATACGTTCGATCGCACGTTCGTAGGAACTTCTTCAATGAGGACACTTCTTAGACATCAATACGTTCGATCGCACGTTCGTAGAAACTTCTTCAATGAGGACACTTCTTAGACATCAATACGTTCGATCGCACGTTCGTAGGAACTAATTTCGATGGTATCGCGCATTCGTGTTCTATTAGGACGGACGTCTTAGTCTTATTATTTCTCCTTCATTTTACTCTTAAGATCCCAATCTCGATTAGCGTCGCGTTCTATTCAAACTAACGCCCCCCATCCCCACCCTTTTGATAGTTAATTAAACGTCAGAGGGAAATGTGCGCGTCATTAGGAAAACTCGAGACGCCCCGCGGCCGGAAGTGACTTCGCCCCCTACTGCCTTCAGCTACGAGTGGTTTTCGAAGAGTGTTTTA
Organism: Charaxes varanes; assembly: GCA_024363005.1. Classification (NCBI taxonomy): domain Eukaryota; kingdom Metazoa; phylum Arthropoda; class Insecta; order Lepidoptera; family Nymphalidae; genus Charaxes; species Charaxes varanes. The sequence goes on from JANCMC010026165.1 coordinate 18,349, forward strand.
TGCAGGTATATTAAAATTATATTTGTACGTCTAAATGATTTTAAAACGTAATAATAAAGGGTTTAATATTATTTTATGTAGAGACATAAAGTAGAGTCATTTTCACACAGAGAAAGAGGCAATGTTTTTAGCATTCCATGGATTCGTCATGTCAATCACCGTTCCACCATCCCAATCAGGGTTAGGGATTTGCTACCCAGGAGTTTGTTTTAAGGAAGTTAAAACTAAACTTACTTAAAAGTGTTTGTAACAGCTGAACAAAATAAAAATAAAATATTTAACTTAAAATCTTAAGTTCATACCACCTAGCCAACATATGGGAGTTATTTAGAGCGTTAAAAGTTTTACTAACTAGTACCATGATCTTTTCCTAAAAACAAATGCAAGCCCCGTAGGAATGCAGGTGCACTATAGAGAACGTCATTCACACTCAAACATATGTGAAAAAACACGCTGCAAAAAACTTGACTACTCAATTTCAAATCCAGCCGTATGGTGTATCATACTCAGCTGTGCTTATGCTAAACATGTCCTATCATTACGCTACTATCATAATCTCACTGCCATGGAAAGCAGGCAAATCCCACCCCAATTGATTAGCCCTAGAGCCGAAATTTCCATGCACTTGCCTTGTAAGGCCTGCAGTTTTTTATTCCAAGCTTTGCGACAAGGTTTTTTGAACTCTATTATGCGAGATGTAGGGTAGAGTTTGGCTTGTACGTGAGTTTGTATAAGGCTTGTCTGCAAACACAAGTTACGCACGCTTGCCTACACAAAAATAACGAACGATGTCATCGAGACAGTATAGCATCACCTCCTGAATGGATCTCTATTATGAAAAGGGTCTTTTTAACGTTTCAAAGGAGCCGGAGGGGTTTTCTAATAGCTAATTTTATAGGGTGTGAAAGTCGTTACGTCTTATTTTGGTGAGCGGAATGGTAATAAACAGAAAAGTCAAACGCCATATGGAATATGGAGATCTAAAACCAATACTTTAATGTTCTAATTTTTGTAAAAATGGCGAAGAGCGTGTCAAGACACGCTTATAAAGAGGGGTTCCGTATCTGATACGCTATAAACGTATTTGTTAAATAACTCCAAAAGTTGTTGTTCGATGTAGTTCAAATTTGTTATCCTTATAAGTTTTTAGCATGTTCTATGAACATGGAAAATTTCAAGTCTCTACGTCTATGTTTGGAAATTCTAGGGGGGCACTACGTTAAGGGCAGTCAGACGGACGGACAGAGCGAAGTTGTAAGGGTTCCATGTAGTACTACGGAACCCTAAAATTGAATAGAATAGTAATTTTAGTTTAGTACTGTTGGCATATTTGTGTCTCCGTATGTGATTTATAAAGAATTGCTTTTTATATTATGTCTTCTTTCATTCAGAAATAAAGCCTCGAATTAAATTTAAAAGGACTTAGTAAATGTCACACCTTACATCTTGCCTGCGTGCCCCCTACACCTGCACGCAGGATGAGTTAATAATTGCTTCTGATGAAACGGTCAATGTGACTGCGTTCTGGGTTGTAATAATATAATTAGAAAAATAAAAACAATAACAACGTATTTGCCGTCGAATTGATAAGAGAAAGAAAGAAATTTTAAATAGGTCCAATAAAGTTGTCCACTCTACATTTTTAAGTAATATATAATGTAGAGCAGACAACTCTATAGTAGAGTACATTGTAGTTTTTTTTTATAAAACAAGGGACAAACGGGCATGCGGTTCACCTAAGTGACTACCGACGCCTATGGACAACTGCAACAGCAGAGGGCTCGCAAATGCGTTGCCGGTCTTTGAGAAATGAGTATGCTCTTTTCTTGAAGGTCCCTAAGTCGTAGTGCAGTAGAGTAGACGTTATTCTGCCTAACCGTTGGGTTACTTACTATTTACTGCATTCTATTATCCTATAATATTGTTCCCTTTCCTATTTCAGTTCCAGTTCCAGTCAACGTTTCCGTCCCCGTCACCGTTAGATTAGAAACAATATTGTAACGGACACGTTGGTGTCTTTTCTGACTTTTATTGACGAGGATCAATGAAACACCAACTTGACTTAAACACCTAAGTAAATAAACGATTTGTGAATTTGAATTATAACATTACCTACCAATTAGTGTAATACCCTTCAAAAACTTGTATTTATGTATTTTATTCCATAAAAACAGTCAAAGGATAGTACAATCAATGTATATGGAGATAGGTAAAGATAGGTAGAGATAGGTAAAGCTTTTCAGTTTTCTTAAGAAATGTGATGGATATTTTTGAGTTAAAAAGTAGTATATGAAGCTTTATGTCAAATTCTAATTTATTTGCTGAAACACGACAACACACAAATGTTTATATCTTCGCCTTGAATCACTCTGTTTATTCTTGAAAACTGCATAGAATTCGTTACGTAGTTTAAAAGATCTAAGCTTACAAAACCGGGTAGCGACTCTATTTTATGCTATGTATATATAAGGGCAACAATCTTATTGTCGGTTTATAGATGTCCATGGGCGCCGGCAGGCACTTCGGTGCCTGCTGCCTGCTCGTCTGCCCCCTTGTAACATAAAAAAAAAAGTTGCGTATATTACTGCGCAACCCGCTAGGTAAGAATTATGGTTTTATAAATATTTTAGACCATCATTATGATTGATTGATGCAAGAAGGGGGTTAGGACGACGCAGGAAATCTTGGCTATGTAAGGTTCGGGAATGGACAGGAATAAAGATCGTCCATGAGTTCTTTCGGCTCGCTAGAAGCAAAGAGGCATTTAAAAAGCTAACTACCAATTTCCAGTAGAGGAAGAACAAAATCATTTTTGCATGCCTGTCATTATTACGTAACATTCTAATGGAAAGTCAACTACTTTGTTTTTAGCTAAATAATTAGCATTCCGCTCAAAAAATTACTCTCAAAATTTAACAAACTTTTTATTTCATCTATCTAGGTGCAAGACTGTTTCCGTTATTATATTAATAATACTTTCGTCCTAAGCACAGTCGACTCGTCGACTTACTTCGGTTCGAAAAGATTGTGATAAGCCCTGTAATGCGGGTTACGGACTATGCTATCCGCGTGGTCGATTTTCAGCCGAGACCATTTGAGAGATTTGCTGCCGCCTCGAAAAGAAGACTTAACTAGTCAACAAATAGGTGCTTATAAAACGATGATATAATCATGACAACAATTAAATACGTTGTAAATAAACACCATAAATTAAACTCCATTTTTATTTGTCTCGTTCGCGAGATCGTTTAACAACTGATACAATCTAGTTTTTTCCTAGTATTACCAAGAAGTGCCGCATACAAATTGCGTTAATTCATTGATTTATTCAACAAAACCATGCGGTTTTCAGGCGGAAATATTTTTTAACTAACCAGTTTTTTTACTCTGGGTAATGCATTTACGAACTCACTTTTTCGAACAGAAATTCAACCACGGAACGTAAGCCCACACTTTATGTAATTTTAATGAAATTTGATCAAAAATGAAGTGCCTATTTTTATTTCATAATTAAAAAGAGAATCAAGCACCGAGTACCCTTCTTAAGTATATAAAGTGTCTCACCAGTCACCTGTATATAGATTATTAAGTGTGGGTCTGTGTGTAAGTATGTGGAAATACTTGATTCGCCATTATCATTTGCGATTACATCGATTTCTATACCAAAACTAATTTACTATTCAAAAAAATCACGATGATAAATCGTTTGTATGGCAAGCGAGCGCAAGATTGACGATACGTGGTCAGCAGACGCATGTACACGTAATTAATTTTAATTTATCCTGTTATTTTTCTAGAAGTAGTACTTTCTGTATAAAACAGGTTTGTATAAATTAATTTTTTAACATTTTTTGTATTCTTTTCCTTATCTTCGTCCTGCAACATAATATTTTTTTATTGCATAGCATGCTCGTAGCAGGCATTTTTTTATTGCATAGCATAGTCGTACATTGCAGTTGCCCTATGCGCATGCTATGGGCTAAATTCAACAATATGTGCTTACAAACTAGTTTATATAACAACAACTTATACGACAATCTTAATTAAAGACATAAATCTACATGGTGGTGTATGAAACGGATCTAAATGCGCATCCTTATGAGTGACATCATTGATTAATTATTTAAAAATATATAATTCTTTTTACGAAGACGTCGTAGCTTAATTAGCTACCGGCATTTGAGTCGACTGCTACTTTAAGCAGCCTAATGGTAAACGAATTTTCTAGCCTACCTTAGGATGTACAAAAAAGAAGTACAAGTGTGCAAAAGTATTTATATTAAAAAAAACTGAGTCTATCTTTAAACATATAAAAACAATATAATTTTATATGTAAAAAAGAAATGAATGAAAATGTATGTATAAAAGTTGAATCTATTAGATTATGTTAGTTAGGTCTAAAAAAATGGACACGAGCTTTGAGTCCCGCTACTCTACGGATGTGACATCGTCCTTTGAAATTTGAGTCAAAATAAGGGTCTATACATACATTATATCATACCTTCGACTGCTAGGCTAAGTAGTTCTTACTGTGGCCAGGTTATAGATGGGTAACCCATTGTAACATTTTATCAAAAGTACGTAAAACATTCGTTCCTAATTAATGTCACAAATTTAATTCTTGAGATTGTGTGCTTGCAATACCCACAGCAATACCCACTCCACTCCCATACAATTATGAATATAAATGTATGAAATTTATTAGTTACTAGGGTAGTAGGGTTCATTATCTCCAAAGAAAAAATGGAATCCTTGTAGGTTGACTTCGTTGTCCGTCTGTCTTTGCCTTTTTCGCAGGAACGGATAAAGCTATAAAATTGAAATTAATACCAAATACTGAGGTGCGCGGTTCCTTGAAGCTGTAAAAATATCAACGCATTATGTGTACGCAATCAAAAGATATGACTGTTTTTGTTTTTAGATTTCCCATACATATGCGAAGGGAACCAAAATCTGTAGGGTACTTCCCGTGGACCAGTATCATGACATTTGACCCCTCCTTGAGCTTTCCCTTCGCTGTCCGCAGTTGAGCTTCGTTCCCCGCACTGGGTTGGAGCACGTTAACACTTTTGATACTTCCGTAAGATATTCCCCCATAGAATTTCCAAACTATTAGACGATACGATTTCCATGTTGATAGAACATGCTAAAATCTCATCAGGAAAATTATTCTGAACGAAATCGGACAACAACTTTTGAAGTTGTAACAAACACGTTTATAGCGTATCAGATACGGAAACCCTTCTATATAACGCTTTAGGCCATTTTTATATATATTAAAGTATGTAGTTTATCATTTCATTAGAAATTCAATTAACTTAGAAAAACCAACAAGGTCATCTCTACTAACAATCAGTATATATATAGATAGAACTGAGAGATGACATTCGGCAGAGAGTAAGTCTACAGCACAACACATTTTTGATAACGCCAAATTAAGGAGATCTAGAGGCAAGTTTATTTTTACGCGGACAAAGTCGCCGGCAGCAATGCTGTCACGTCAAGAGATGGTATTGTTGTCGCGTTTCGTTCGCTTTGTGAGACTTCCCGGTGGCCTAAACTCGTCATTAAAGGCCGGCAACGCATCGCCAGCCTTCTGGTCGTGCAGATGTACCTGGGCGTCGGTGGGCACTTAGGTGCCTGCTGCCTGCTCGTTTGCCCCTTGTAACATAAAAAAATCTAACTCCTTGCCAAATTTCATCGATATACGTTCCGCGGTTTTCGAGATAAGGTTTAATGACCTTTCGCTTTTAAATATATAGATAAATACTATCATTTATCCTACTTTTATTACGTGGAATCCTTACTTACTTGTATATACATAAATGTCATCTACTGAACCTAATTTTATTTTGCGCCCACGCGGAATGGGACCTTTAATATTACTGAATTGGCTACATTTCCTCGTTCACACCAAAGGTTTTACTCGCAAAAAAAAAAACAGAAATATTTTATATATACACCATACAATACCTAGTATATACCATTCACTCCCTCGTAACCACTATTTGAAACCTAGGAAGTTACTTTAACCAATTCAAAAATTTGAAAGCCTCTGGACCTGCTAGGTTTTAAGATGTTCGATAAATCTTATATATATATTTATAATCAAGGTCAAACATAAGGAAGCAGAGAGATGATGGTCGGGGAGTCTGTATTGCAAAAATGTCCCTTACTATGTTCTAAAATGAGGCAGCTATACTTTTCTTAGGCTGATCTAATTTACGTTCATGTGCTCTCCTGTAAATTTGCTCTCCTGTAAATGGAGCAGCCCAGCTGTAAATTTGAGTCGAGATTTGACCGACAGAATAATATAAATAAACATGGGCCAAGTCATTATAACACAGGCATTAAGTTGTCTACCTTAGGAACAGACGTCCGTGTGTCATATAGTCCTGTATGTATTTATTATTATCTGTTTTTCCAATTGCGTACAATTGGGTATCCAGGTAACTTGGGTATGGCTAAAAAAGATGCTTAGCTGGAGCTGTCGCGAGATAATGACGCATAACTTAAATGGTCCTAATATTCTTTACACAAAAAAAACTACAAGTAATTCCCAGCAAATCTTTGTTAATGTAATTGGATAGGAAATGATGCGTATTGAATACCCGCATTTGAGCGAATGAATAGACCGTATTGTGGCTCTCTCTCGGGAGAAATAGGGATGATGGGACGTGACGCGGGAAAATAGCGCCGGCTCGGGATTATTTCGAGATCGTATTATGTAGTATGTGCTAGGGGGTTTATTTCTTATATTCGCACCTACCCTCGAAAATCCACCATAAAAGTAATAACTACATCTGCTTTTTCTATTCCTTCTCTATCAATTATAGAAACATAATACTATGTCCTTAAATATACTGAACTGATACGTTTTCTACGCTCTTAGCACGGTCTTTAGTCGATGTCAACTGCAAACTGGACAACCGAAGTGACTGCCCTCGTCAAAATGCAGACCAGGACAATGCAGTCCTCCTTCGTGAATCGTTTCTTAAGTATCATCTAAAGTAATTATATTACAATCATCTTACGTCGCAACGACACCAGACTCGCATAGAAAGGTCGTTAGAGGAAGTATCCGTTTACAGGCTTTGTCCATGATGCGGTACGGCGATGCACCCACATTGTCCCGGGGCCCTCGCCCGTAACCTCTCTACCCTTTATATAACATTGTACCCAGGACCAACTTTAGTCTGTCAGGAGAGCTATATAGTGAAGTGTTGTGTCGTAACACCAGTAAGTAGCCAACCGATGTCTTGTATGGTAATGTCAAAATTTCTTAATTGAATTTCGGATTCTTAAAAAAATTTAAACGTCATAAGTAGTAATTTTAAAATTATGATATGATATGTTGGTCAAAATATTCCAGTTTACAAGGATTTCTTGCAACCTACCCTGAGATGAGCCCACAACATATTTTGCGTATTTTGTAATAAAATTAAACTATTTTTTATGGATTGTATTAAAAGAGAGAATCGAGTAGTGTTCAGGCAATAAAATAAGGCAGAGTTGCCACAGTAGATTTTTCCGTTATAAAATAGCGAGATTACTTACCGTTGCTTAAGCTGCGTATAAGTACCAGTAGTTCACTCGCATATTAAGCCCTTTTAAGTCCATTACAACAATACTATTGTAAGGTTTTAGCACGATCGTTCTTTACCGGTTCGTCGATAAATGACGTAGAACTTCAATAAATTAACGGCGATAAGGATGAGCTGAAATCCATGAGGTACTCGATTCAAAGAAGGACGTCTTGAGATTTCTCTTATTTGGTAAAAATATAAATACAAGGCCAAGCAGGAAATATCGAGAAACGGAAATATTCAGAACAACGTTCAATTTAAATATGTATACATTTATATATAATTAAAATTTGTCTTTTCGTCCCCCAACTCTGCAGAAAACAGAATAACAAGGGTAAAGCCAAATTTAAATTAGTCTCGTTTGCGCCCGAATTTAATTTACTCGTACCTAATTAGCTATTGTTTCCAACTTTATTGTACTTTTTATTATTCTTATCCAATTTAATTGGAATATATCCCGAAGAAAATGTATATTACTTTTGAATCCTCGATAGCTTAACGGTAAGAAGATGGACCAAAATCTGAAGAGTGCTTGGTTCAGTCCCCGGCGGGTGTCGAGGATGGAAGGCTATCGTCGTGTCCACTGTCTATTGCACACAAGATTTTGAAACGAATACCCTCAAAATGTCCCTACTCTTTTTTAAAAGCACGCTACATCTTAAACGTAGCTTTTCAATCTCAAATAGTTCCAATACTCGACTGAACATCCTTAAAGGTCCTACGATGTCAGCATCACATAACATGTCGTATTAAACATACAAGGACCCAATAGACGTACTCCCACGGTCTTAAGATACTGGATCCCGTTTACCTGACGAACAGATGTTTACCACCCGAGATCGACAAGCCTTCGCAAATAAAACCATTATATAAACTCCCTTACTACTTGTCTATCAGTATTCAGGATACAATACTAACGGTCGCCCGAGCGTTAGCTTGCTTTATTCATAATTTATATGTAGGAATCTTTAGTATTGAATATCATGGACTTGTGCATAACCATTTAGACCTCATTATTATTATTATGACTATCATTTATTTATTTTCATTATTATTATTATTATTATATTATTTAACTGTCAAAATTCAGGTTATGATTGTTTCTTCATAACAAGTTAGGACATGGAATTGCATGTTATATATTTTCTTGCACATTTTCCGCCAAACAACTGTCGGCGAGTGACCGTTTCCTGGTGATTACACCTAGCCGGATTGGAGGTCTTCTTTCGAGGCTGTCAAAGACACCTACTACAAGCTTTTTGACTATTATTTATCAAGTTTCTTTTAATAGCTAAAGAATAAACATTAGCTCGTATCTTTTTTGAAGGGAAACTTCTTAAGACCCGTTGCGTACTTTTGAGATGGAAAAAAACTATTAAATTCGCGACACCCTTACTGTACCGAAACCTCTTGACTGCGGTCCACTAAGCGATCTGATTTACTACTGTCGGCACTCCGGGGTTTAATTTTTTATTTAGGGCCCTGAAATAACAAATTCCTTCCAGTAGTGCTTTAAAATCTTGCTTTTGCAGTATTAGGAGATCCCAAAAAATAGTTTTAAGACTAACTAAAAATGCCCTGCTGTTACATATTTTATTATTGCGTATAGTATTAATGTATTATTAATTCAAATGATGGCGACTTTCCAACAAAACGTTAATTAACATAATTTATTCATAACTACCGTGAAATCAATACAGCAAGCGTTTTACTAGAATTATTACCTGTGACAGTTTAATACGTTTGCAAGAATTCGTATTATTGTGTTTGATAATCAATGTAGCTCACTGAAACCCACGATTTAGTCTTCGTTGAAGTCAATAATTTTGCTTCATCCTTTAATAATAATAATAATAATAAATAAATTAATATATTTCGGGGAAAATACACCCATATTTTTTAAATAAATAAACATCATTAAATGACAAAATGTCATAATACATAATTGAATTGTGGTAATTCAAATTTTAGTTAAAATTTTCCTTCTTCTCCTTTCAAGTTATATTTTATCACGGCACCTTTTATTTTGCGAAACTATTTCAAACGGAATCATTTTGCGAAACTATTCCAGAACGGAAACGCAATAATGAGTTTGATTGAAAACCGCTTTAGTAGGTGATACACAGACGGAAAGAGTGTGCGGGTACTTTGTTACATTATTCAGAGCGGTGATCAGGAGGGAGGCGCGGGCTGATCGATACCCTTCACTGAAACGAGATTTCTGCGTAATTTTATGAATTGAAACCGAAAATTATTACTAGCTAACAATTTCAGGCATTTTTTTTAATATCAAATAAGGGTAAACGAGCAGACGGTTCGTCACCTAAGTGACTACCGACGCTCATGGACACCTGTACGACCAGAAGGTTCGCTGATGCAGTGCCGGCCTTTATAGAGGGGTTTAGCCCACCGGGAACTCCCACGAACCGAACGAAACGACATAATAAGGGGTAGAATTGGGTGCACTGGAGTCAATAAGGTACCCGGTTCAAAGTCTAACGCCGCTGGGGTATTGTCTCCAAAGACAAGTTCTTAAGATAATACCACATCAGTGTTGGAGTTTGAAGCGAGTACCTTGTGGTTTTCTGCCATCCCTTTTACCGTTGAGCTAAACAAACAATTATAACATTAATATTGATATATTGTGGTATTAGGAACAAGGAAATGCAAAGAAATGCTCGTGTACTCACTGGGAAATAGGGAACCCTTCTTTGCGGGGGGAAGCCGGATCGATATCGGGACTGGTTGTAAGGGACTTATGCGTTCATTACGAATGACATGCTTATTACCTATGGAACGTACCGTGAATTCCAACCACCAAAAACCACTGTAAGTTACATTCAAAATTTCATTAAAATCGATCCAGTCTTTAAGAAGTTCAGTGACATACACATAGAAAAGTATATAGGTAAAGACAGATAACCGTATTGGCATTTTTCTTATTATTTTTCCCGTAACAAATGTATGACAGATGTCCGACAACGTTACACGCGTGATACATCCATCATTGTACATCGTTATTGATAAAATGGTTTGTGTTTCCATTAATAAAAATAGTAAAAGTGTTAGTTTGTGATGGTAAAAACATTTATTTAGTAAAATTTTCAATATTCTATATTTGTCTCTTTGTTACAATCTTACGGCTGAACAAATTTTGCCAGAATTTCACTTTAGATTTTCTTATTTTGATTTTAATTAAAGGCTTAAGTTACGCACGAAACAATTAAACCCTTAAAATTTTCGAGACGAGATTTCACGGGTAACAGCTATCTATTATTTTCCTAAATTATCCAATTTAAGAGAGTTTTTACGTTATCGACTACAAAGGAGTAGCATGAATTTTTTTTCTGTTTTCGGCCAAAGCAGCGATTGCAGAGTCCGCTAGTACTTTTATAAAATGTTTTTATGATAAAAAGTAACTGATACTACGAAAGAAAAAAGGTTTTAT
>JANCMC010026165.1:29482-42356 GCA_024363005.1 Charaxes varanes
GCAGAGTCCGCTAGTACTTTTATAAAATGTTTTTATGATAAAAAGTAACTGATACTACGAAAGAAAAAAGGTTTTATGTGTAAGACACGCTTCATATACCTAATACAACCTATGCCCGCGAATTCGTCCGCGTAAAATTAGATAAAAATAAACAAATTAAATTTTAGCGTGATCATATATAGCCTCTAATCTCTTCCTCGTTAAATGGGCTTTCTAACACTAAAATAATTTTTCAAATTGGACCAGTAAGTTCCTGATATTAGCGCTTTCAAGCAAGCAAACAAATATATATACTCTTCAGTTTTATATATTAGTATAGATTTTGTTTTACTTATTGAGTTTTATTGCTTTAACATTTTTATAAATAATTAATCTCATGTCAATCATATGATGTCTGTTATGTCGTGGCTCCTTAAGTAAATTAATTTCATAACGCATGTCATAATTCCGACAGCAAAACGGCCTGTCCAATTGGATTATTAACAAAATGTAGGTGAGCAGATTTATTATATTATTCAGGTGTTGGTCGTAAGGCGGGGGAATGCCAGATCGATACCGCGCTGCCTGTGAGGGACACGTAAACAAAATAAGAGCTTAACACCTTTTCCTAGGGTGTACCATTGGTTTTATAGGGCATTTTTTATTTAAACAGGCAAGACATGGCCCTTTCGCTTTAGCGGAGAGATGTCGTATCTTTTACTGGCAGCAGAATTTCACTAGCGGGTATCGCTTCAGAACATGAAATGTCTTTATTAAACGCTTATGCGTCTACATATACAATGTTTTAGGTTTGCTTCTACTTCCTAACGTTATCCCGTTTTAGTACCAGGGACCGCTTAGATTGCAGGGGATATAGGTGTGTGGCGAGTTAAAATAACCGATCACCGTCTGACATCATCCCCTGAATCCCCACAATCTCTACAATCGCATGACTAATATCACTCAGTCACATTAACTTTTGCAAAAGTTACAAAATTAAATTAAAAAAAAAATATAGAGACCCACTGTTTTTCGCTCCCTCCTAAACAAATTTTAGGGCGGATAATCGAAAACTGGTGTTAGAATTGGTCGCGAATCTGTCATCCAGCCGCTATAAAAGTTACTTAACTAAGTGATCGAATCAAATGCTAGCCACTGATTAAGTTATGACCTCATATATACTATGATGTAGGCATTGTACTAAATATAGTTAATGTACACAATAATATTGAATTCGAAGCGGGTGAACGTAGATTACAGCTCGTACTAAATATGTCTATTCTAATATATAGAGCTGAAGAATTTGTTTGGTTGTTTGTTTACTTGAACGCGCTATTCTCAGGAACTACTGGTCCGTTTCGTGAGATTCTGTCAGTTTTAGAAAGCCCGTTTATCGAGAAAGGCTATAGGCTATATATCATCACGCTAAAATTTTCCACCTAATTTTACGCGGACGAAGCCGCGGGTCACAACTAGTACTTTATTATGTATCGGGAGCGATGTAATCAGATTTAACTAATGGGGCGTTGGTAATTCGTCTATTTTGCATACAACGCTTGTAATGAGGTGTATTAATTAACTTTGGTAATCCTCACATTAGGTAGCAACTAGAAATCTTTAGGGTATTTACAGCAATAGTTCAAGTAAAAACTTCTTTAAGCGCTTTAGGAATTTGAGACATCTCAGTGTTTTCAAATATTCACTTCTGTCGGCACTCCCGGAGTGCGACTCTTTTAAAACTTTCGTAATAGATAGATTTTTATTTACTTAATATTAATATTTAAAATTTCGTTTCAGATATTGGCCTTGCGGCGGATCATCTCACGAAGTTGTATCTTTTTACATCAAGGATTTACAAAAAAGAAAACTAAAGTACCTGCAAGAACATAAGACTTTTTAAATTATAACTGTATAATGCGATTCATTATTAATATTATGTCATAAGATTAAGGCCGATATAAGTACATACTTATGTGACGACAAAGAGATCAGCAAGTTAGTTTGAAACTCAATGAATTAATGTGACTATTTAATACAACTTAACCGTGTAAGTATAAAATTTTAAATAGTAAATATATGGCATTAAGTATATTTTATCAGCTGCCAGGATATTATATTTTTAATGCTAATTACTTCACTTTATTGCACCAAGGAAGTAAAGTTTCTTTGTTTATTGCAAATTTTCGACGTTTAAAATAACCATTATTGTACATATATCATTCAATTAATTATCTGTAATATAATTACGGAAATATAAGTACGGAATAACAAATTATTTTGTATAAATCCACAAGTAAATAATGAGTACATTACCACACCACCGCTATGATTTACGGCGGTGCCTCAGAAAGTTTTTGAAACTTTCTTATTCAGCGGATTTATGCAAAGTAATTTTATTCCGCCGGCGAAAGACTTGTGGTCCACCATAAATATAATAAACTCTGACTTCCTTATCAGAGATTTTACTATCAAGTAGTATATCAGCAAGCAACAAGTTCTTACAGAAGTTTACAATAGGAATAACCTCATGGAATTTCATTGAGAATTGAAAAAAGAAGAATCCACGAATCCATGATTTGACACTGTATTCGAGTGTGTGGGTAGATTGATCAATTATCTAGCACCATTCGAATTCAGTGCTTGAATGTGGACGATCTACGGAACCTGATGAAGAAGAGATTATCTGCCTTTATTTATCGAACGATTTTATTAAACATTTTTAAACATTAACTGTAGTGTATAGTGTAATTTGTTAAATAATAGTTTTATTGAATTCTCACTAGGAAAGAGGCAGTTGCATTCTTAGAAAAGGCAATTATCTAAGGAAATTGAAAAATCGTTATTGATGTGATTCGGAAATATATTTAAATTGAATGTTTATTTCAACACCGACGATGTCGCGGGGTGTAGCTAGTGTAATACCTATAGCCTTTTTAATGTAAACAGCATGCGAGTCCCTATCGATCCTTTTACAGCGGGATGAATGGCGGGGGTCAAAGGTCACGACCGGCCCTATCGAATATCGAGGAACCCTCTTCGGGAAACCTTCACTCTCTTAAATATGCCCAAAGTAATAGACGTTACAATTCTACATTATTTTATGTTATTAAAAAAGGATAGCTTACGTTACGTTCAACGGTAACATTTAAAATTGTACGTCCCACTTACAAGCTAACACAACATGTATACAATTCTAAAACTACAATCTAAAAATAGTTAAATACTACAATCTAATAAGTAAAGAAAATATAATAATAATACATTATGATACACAAGTACATACGTCCCGTTTAAAAATAAGTATATCTTTGAATCAAGAATGTATAAGTTTATTTGAGTTTGAAATATAGTCATTTTACTAATGAACTTTATAAAGAAATGTAAACTTGCATAGTGTAATGCCGGAGCTAGATATAGTTTCATTTGAATCATCATATCAATGATCATGTAGTGCGGCAAGGGACTGTGTAACTGTACAAAGTTTTGTAGTACTTTGTGGAAATGTAGGAAATTTACAAACACAAAAAGCTGTCTCCTGTATAAGAAAAAATATATAACTAAATTAAAATGTCCATATTTGTTATTTGGTATTAAAAATATTGCATTGAAGTGATTGTTTTAAGCATAAACTCCATTAATCGTCATCGTAGCTTTTTGATGAATTGAACACCTCCGATTATAAATTGGCCAATCAAGGGAATCTGCCGTTTTTGGCTTTGCGATTTCGTTTTGATCGGGATTATGTCATAAAGAGCTAAAGCTTGTGAGTTTATATGTTTCGGGTAAAATCAGCGTTCTACTGAATCGATTTTGAAAATTCTTTTACTGTTAGAAAGATATATTAACCCTGAGTACTATAGGTTACCTTTAATTTAGGTTAAAATATATTTCAACTAGCGGACCTGGCAGAAGCTGTCCATCCTGAACATTGGTTACTTACTTACTTACTACATGTTATAATCCTCTAATATTGTACCCGTTCCTGTTTCCTTTCCCTTTCCTTTTTCCGTTCCCGTTCCCGTTCCCTAATGGATTACTAATTTAAACATGAAAGATATATGCCGTCGCGGGCTTTTTTTGTAGAACTATTTAAGATAAATATTTCCTGTATACACTATATATGTGTAACTCTAACGGTTTTTGTAGCGCAAGCCAGAAAAGGTAGCAGATCCCAGAATTTTCTTCCACTTACTTGACATTTATCGTTATATTTCGGACAATTCACACAATATCTTTATAATTAATAGGCCATGTCTTATTCTGTGATGTATAAACTATGTCGTTGTAAATTTTTATTTAAATCTATTCCGTAGTTTTTCCCTGAAACAGCGTCAAACATACATCAAGTCATCCACGTGTATCAACTTTCGCGTTTATAATATTAGTAGGATGTAGGATTAGGCCCGTATTGCGGTGGTTAGTTAATTAATAACACTCGTTACATAAAGTATTACGTACAATTATATATGGCTGAGATTATTAAGTAACTTTTTACTTAAAAATCTTGAAATTATTTACTTAAATAGTAACTAATCTAATGTCCAGCCATTTAGCGCTATTTTTAACAAAAATATCAGCAATACTCTTTAGGTATCTATTACGGACTTTTTTGACGCAACTGGACTGGACTTTTATGACAGGACATAGACGAAGAATGGTTTTTGAATATATTGTTTTGGTTGCTATGGAGATGGAAAAATAACAAGGAAAGTAAACGACGTAAAAAGACATATTAGCAAGGAAGGATAAATATCGTCACGCTAAAATTGAATCTATTTTACGCGAATGAAGTCGCGGGCACACCTTTATACAATTATAAAAACCAATTTAGATTTATTTTATTATTAAGGACCTCCAACAAAGAATACACACTATTTAGATTAACATTCCTTCCTTTAGGCCTATCTATTTATCTAATTAGAGGTAGCGCCACGCTTGCTATTCTTTTATTCTGCAGTCGAATTAGCTCAAACGGAATCAATTTTTCTAGCCTTATTTTACGCGGGCAAAGTCGCGGACACATCTAGTCTCTAGTATTCCCGTTTCTCCTCCTACTAAGTTTAAATTAAAAGCTATGTTAAGAGCGGTTGCGACAATACCCGAGTGGCGTCGGAGATTAAACCGCTTACCTTGGGGATCTCGAGCCATCCTTTCTTCCATTGAGCTATCAACACTCTAACCTTAATATTAGTTGTATTTTTGTTTTGAAATTATATAAATAAAAAAATTAAACAGTGAAAATTCTATGGGCGAGTGTAATTGCGTATAATATATGATGAGAAGTTATAAGAAATATCGTTAGCTACTTTTTAACGTTTATCTAACTATCATCACCATCATATCTAACTATCAACTATCATCATCATAGCCTGGCACACTATGATTTGGCATATAAATAATATTTTATTATCTATCTGTAATTTCTGTTTTGACAATATAATAAGGGTTCCGCAACAAAAAATTACATTCGAAAATGAATCATTTCTTAAAATCTAACAATGGATGAAGCCGATGGTTAAACCTGGTATCTAATTTTAAAAAATAGTACATTCGTAGATTCACCTGAAATAAAATGTTTTTATTTCATTTACTATCAAGCCATTTGTCCAAAATTTCCGCCCATTGCACCTCCAACTTTACACCTCAGGGTTTCCACTGCTGGTATGTCCTTAATTGGATGAGCAGGACTCGCGCCAATTTTCTAGCTGCACGAACGCAATCCCGGGATCACGTGACGCGTAACGCTCGCGTACAAAAGAATCCCGTGGGAAAGTCGGCAAACGTTTGTATGCAATAACTGTACATATGGACGATGAAGATGATTTTTATGTATATTAATTAAGGGTCATCCACAAATAACTGTATGATTTTTTTATACTCCTCCCCGGTCCTTGTCGCAGGTTATCACATTTTTGAAACTCTTGGTGTGACATCACATATTTTTCAATGTTGTATGTGTAGTCTATAACAAAAAATATTATTTTTTATTTTTATTAAATAAACATTAATAAGATCAATATAAAGTCATGTGACGTCACAGTCAGTCATCAAGTTTTGCCCCCCCCCCCCCTGACCGTTATCATACAATGTCATATTTTGGTGATATCCCATAAACGTCGGACATATGTAATTAATAAATAGTGACATCTTATTTCACGTGAAACCGTTAATGGTGGGTTATATACCGTTGGTACTGCAAGCGTCGCCACGCATGTATTTTATATGATCCCCACTATCCCTGTCTCTTGTACTGAGGTTATAGACGATATACTTGTAGTGTACACTGCACAATCACTCACTTTTGGAGCAAAGCTTCTTACGCACGCTTGATTAGGGTGGTGGTGAACTGGTGATTGTGTAACGCGAACGGTAACTTCACGATTTGTTTCATTAGTTTATTTCGTTCGTGAACAATTTTATAAATTAATATTCTGTTCAATTCTGATGTAAAATTTGCATGAATTGATTATTTGAATTATTTATATCGACTATTGAAATCCACCCATCGTGGAATATAAGTCCGTTCCAATGAAAATACAGTAAGCTTAATTGATACGAAAGCTTTTTTAAACATTCTATCATTTCATTTTTAAACTGCAGTAATCCAATACTAACAGAACGTCGTTATTGTTTTATTTTCATATATTTTAAACGGAGCGCTACCGACAGTGTATGAAAACATAAAATACGGGCTCACTTGGTCGTGAAAATCGAAAAGTTTTAAGCCACCAGAAGCTTTTAGGGCTTTTATAAAAATAAAATTGAATACTGTAATGCTTTTGTGATAATTGACGTTTCCATAGTTCAACTTATAGATGGACAGACTGAAATGAAAAAAAGTGTTCAAGAGCGTGTCAAGACTCGCTTATATAGAAGAGTTCCCTATCTGATGCGCGATAAAGGTGTGGGAAGGCACACCAATTGTTCTATCTATTTATCTAATTAGAGGTAGCAGCACGCTGCAGTCCTTTTGATCTGCAGCTTCGGGTACCAGTACCTCTCTTATATAAGATCGGCGTAAAGTGGCGGCAATACTGTCATGTCAAGCGATGGTATTGTTGTCGCGTTTCTCGCTGGCCCAAACCCCTCTTTAAAGGTCGCCAACGCATTTGCGAGACTCCTGGTGGTACAGATGTCCTTGGGCGTTAGCAATTACTTAGATAATGAAGCGACTGCTCGTTTGCCCTTTGTAATATGTTAAACCAGACTCAAAGTTTGCCAAAAAGCTATGGAACGCAGCATAATAGGTGTTATTAGAACTGGTAGAGTTCGGAACACCACCCTGCCTGCCATTACTGGGATAATGAATGTAGGGAAGAAGTCAGCAAATCTGAAGTGGGAATGAGCTGTGCATGTGGCTCGAATGGACCCGCAAAGGTGGGACAATATCGCGACTTCCTGGATGCACATCAATGAATATAAACCAGTGCTAGAATGGGTCATCCATCTATCACCCGGTCGTAGCCAGAGCAACTTAACTTAGCGATCGACTTAAATGCCGACCACTGATTAGGCCGCGACCTCCTCGAGGCCAGGTCTCGCCTTGGTCTTATCTAGATCTCATCTAAAGATAGGTAAAATGTTCGTCTTTAATTGGCAACTCTTTTAAATTAAAGACACCTTCCATAAAGGCAGAATAACCTAAAAGATAGGTATTTATCACGACCAAATTATATTTACCATATGTGACTGTAGAAATATCTTTACCTAAACTAAATAATTACCATGTTAATAAGGTTAACAAACAGCAGCCGCAATTATACATATGTGTAGATTCAAATAATAATTAATTAATCCGCGGGACATTCCATTTACCTCCACGCTTGTGTTAGAGTAGTGCACTGATCATCGTGATCGTTTTTAATTCTATTCTCTTAATTTAATCTAAGTTGATGCGATTATAACAACGTGTTAGATCATGCGCTTATATTATCACTGCGCCATATTATCTTACAAACAGTGTCCTCTATAAGAAATATATCGCAGCGATCAAGAGACAGGTATAAACACATGATTAACATATCATAATTTACTCATAAAAATAACAACACACACATTTTTACGTCTATACCTCAGATAGGTTTAGCTTTTATTTTAATACACAGTTGCGCTTTTTTTATTCTTGTACGTCCGTGATTAGGTGAGCTCGCAGAAAATGCATTAAGCATTAAGCGCAATTAGTTATACTATGGTTTTTTTTTTTAATTTAGCAAAAAATAGCGAAAGCAAAGAACGTAACTTACTTTATCATCGTCGGTGTGCTTTTTCTGACTCGAGGTGGGAATAGAACCCACGACCCCCGGAGCAGAAGGCAGGGTCACTGCCCACTGCGCCAACGGGCCAGCCTAACATTGCGGTACTACTTTATGGGTATTTTTTTTAGTCAAAAAACTTTTCAATAACTATTGAACGCTATGAAATCGTACATCAAACCGATTAAACAGTACGTACGACGCCACCCAGAAGATGATTCGGAAAATATAGTAGAAAACATGCTGTTTCCGAATGATGACCACTTCATCACTGAAACCTGGTGAAATCACAATCATCTAATATGTTAACAATATTCTTTAACAGCTTACAACTAGGTGTGGGAAAGGCACACCAAGGTGGAAGGCTTTTCGGCGAGTAATGAAAAGGTGGGAGCGAAGGTCGATATGCTCAACCACCGCATAGGAAGATCTTCGAGTCCGGGCATTCAGCGTCGGTTTTTTTTGGCAACAGTACAATATGTAGGGTCCGCAACATCGATAGATTAATAAAACCCCCCCACAGCCAAATTCTTTGCAATTTAAGCGAACCCTGGTACTAAGCCGCTTCTTTCTTTCTTTCTTTCGTAAATTGATGTAACAATGTTGTATATATGAACAGAGAAATAATAAAGCTTATTAAAGTAGAGTTTAAAAAAAGCATAGAGTACGAATTATCTAAAAATTCTTACTTCTTCGAGTAATAAAAAAAAATCAAATGCTCTACTTACATTAAAGAATAAGCGTCTAAGGTAAATTTAAAAAAAATTGAGAGATCATTAAAATATGTCAAAAGTTTGGACTTAAAATGTGTGAATCTGCAGATATATATAAAATACATACATCATTAATAACATACCTCAGATAAATCACAAAATGTGTATAAATATATTACTGTAAGTAAAACATGTTATTTTATTTTGTGACAAAAACCTTTTAATATTAACAATTTATTATATACATTTCATTGCAACAAAAATATAAACCTTCATTGCGATGATGATGTCGAGTGGAAAGATACATCAAAATAAACTAGATGGCGCTGTACGGACAGATCGACGACGCGGTAGAAACGCTGTCGCATACCATACAAAATCTAACTCACGCTAGCGAAGTTTCTACAAACTATGGCTATATATACACCTTCCAAAGAATAACTGTCGACAAAGCGTGGCCACCTTGGACAACTCCACCTAGCCCGTCCCAGGGAGAAAGCTGTTATAATACATTGGTAAAAATAAATGGTTGTTATCATCATATAATATATGATTATTGAATTGAACTGAAATCCGCCCAACGGTCCCCCCCACCAGGTGGACTGACGATCTAGTCCGGGTTGTAGGATGTCGCTGGTTACAACCGGCACAACATCGCCATTCGTGGAGATCAATGGAGGAGGCCTATGTTCAGCAGTGGACGTTCCTGATATGATGTGATGATATGTACTGATATGATGATGATAAAGAACTGTACTCGCATATTGTTTTTAAAGAGCGGCTAACGATTTTCTTACCGATTCTTCTCGTATTCCGTCTCGAATTTTTCGAATCAGTGGTAGGTTTTAAAATATTTGACGATTAAAAAGAAATAACATCAAGAGCTTTTTTTTTTATGTTGCAAGGGGGCAGACGAGCAGCCAGCAGGCACCGGAGTGCCTACCGGCGCCCATGGACATCTGCACGACCATAAGAACCAATTCCAAAAGCTTAATGTTAACCACTGGAATAAATAATTAGCATGCAATATTTGCATTAAATATTGTGTAATTATTTCGTATTAGACACTTAATATTTTTCATATTTTATTCTAATATTTATATTTCAATCCATTTCTCTTTATAGATAGAGGTTAGGTATCTCTGAATTTATTCAAAATATATGTGATATTATTTAATAGTAAGTATTCTTACGATGTAAGGAGTACAAGTAAAACTTCCATTACTTTTGAAGCAATATACAAGCAATTAAGTTCTCCCGCGAAATTCGTCTACTTTGGTTGTGGCCGACAAGCAAGTAGATAAATACTGTTAAAATCTTCTACCGAAATAAAATTGAAAGGTCTATTTTTTTTTAATCGCCTGTGTATACTCCACGGGCTAAAGGCCCGTGCCATTGTTATTTTTTTATCTTCTTCATTTTATTTTATTGCCATTTTGGACTCGAGGTGGGAATCGAACCCACGACCCCCGGAGCAGAAGGCAGGGTCACTGCCCACTGCGCCAACGGGCAGCCAAATAAAATCATTTGGAAAAAAAAACATAATACTACCCACCAGATCCAATTGTCAAACTAAGCTATCCAGAATCCTGCTAAAACACACAAAAATTTAATCAAAATCGATCCAAACCTTTAAGAAACATTCGCTGATATGCATGGATACCGACTACCGAATCCACCGAGATGTAAGGAGAGCTGGCCAAATAAAATATTATTTTATAAACCATAAATAATATGTTAGTTGAATGATAATATAAAAATAAAATATGACGTTATTGAAATTGGAAGAAGTAGAATAGAGGTGTAGTATTTCATGGTGTAAAATTTAATTAATTAGAAAGCTGTGGAGTAAACCCACTTTTATTTACATTTACAAAGGGTACCAAAAATCTGCGGAGTACTTTCACAGGATCATAAAATTACACACAAATATAGGAAAATACCCGAAAACTGGAAATTTGTCGTGGCATCAGCGTCTGTCTGTCTGTCCGTCAAGACTCTTTTTGTCAGAAACAAATAGAAGAATAAAGTTGAAATTAATAAAAAATTAAAAAGTCTATTGATCTTTTGGAGCTGTGAAAAAATCGACCCTTTAAGGATACGCAATCAAAAGATATCGTCGTGTATGTCACATTTCCTATACTAGCACATTCGAAAATAGAATTAAATCTATAGGATACTTCCCGTTGACCTAGAATCATTACATTTGGCAAGTCAAAAAAACTTGCAATGACTGACAAATTAAAAAGGAAATCTTTTTAAAAGTTAAAATCTTATCATAAAAGGGTAAAAGACCAGTTTAACAAGATCAATTAATTACGAAACGTCTAGCATTCATGATCAATCTCATGAGAATATTTAATCCATTGTATACATAAGTGTAGGTATTGGGTACAATATTAACGTACTATGCGCTTGTAGAAGTTGCATCAGAAACATTTGGGATAAAGTTAATCTAATTTAACCTCTTCTTTGTATAAATATAAGTATAAAACGTTAAGTACGAAATAAGTACGAAACGTTACACTCTCTCTATCCTCACTATCTTATATTAACTGAATTTATTTGCAATTAAACGTTTTATTATTCTTAAACCTCGTTCTCAACATGATTACATCTTCCGTTCGCCTCGTCCGATCACACTTTTTGTAACGATCTCGTCACGAATTCATCAGCTTACTCCGCAACAGTCAAGCGTGCGTAAAGTAAACTTCAAAAAAGCTCAACGGTATAAGGTATGGACTGAAATCCGCAAGGTACCCGGTTCAAACCCCACCGCCGTTAGGATATTGTCGCACCCACTCCTAATACAAGCTTTTAATTTAAGCTTGGTAGGAGGGGAACAGGGAATATTAGACATACTTAAAAATAAAAGTATTCCTAATATTCTTAGTAAAAAAATAAATAAAAAAATTTTGGCCATCATATTTGGCGTATGTAGGATGTTTAAATGAAGACAATGTTGCGGGAATCGGCTAGTCATTCATAAGTTACTTTGTTGGTAATAGCCTTTTCCTGCTATCAAACACAATAAGAGGCTTCCATTAAAGTAATGTTACTCTTGGGTGACACTTACTCTGTTTTAATTATTATGCCAGAGCTTTACGGAAATCTTAATTAGTAGTTCAGAAGTGTCGTCCAGAGTTGCCAAAATGAAGGATTTTAAATTCCTGTTACCGGAACTATTTTAAAGTTGTTTTACAAAATCCTTTTCTTGGCGAATGTACTGTAACTTTCTTACGACATTTTAACCATTCTCTTTCGCATTATTTGCGAATTTATACAAAGTAATTAATTCATAATTATGATTCTATTAAATAGTTTAAATTCATTCGTAATGCCA
Source organism: Charaxes varanes (assembly GCA_024363005.1). Lineage (NCBI taxonomy): Eukaryota > Metazoa > Arthropoda > Insecta > Lepidoptera > Nymphalidae > Charaxes > Charaxes varanes. The sequence goes on from JANCMC010026165.1 coordinate 41,770, forward strand.
CTAGCTCTAATTAACTTCTAGAAAAAAAATTCATAGGAGTCTAGTAACCTTGTCAATCTTTCTAATTACCTAAATTTGTCTATTTCTGAATGATCTTTAAAAAAATTAAATATAGGTTCAATAAAAGGTAACAAAATTTTATTGTTCTATGTACATTTTAATACCTATTTACTAATTATTATATACAATTAAAATTTCAGCTTGAAGTTATTCAAATGTGGTGGTTTTGGCTTGTCGTCTGGTTTGTCGTGAATATATTTCTTGTATATCAGCATTTTTAGGTATCGGCCTTGCTGGTCGGAGGGCAGAGAGATTCCCAAGGCTTCACAGTTTTTCACAATTTCTGTACAGCCCCGTAAATCTTTTCGCCTTACTGAAAATAATAACATAGGTTTATGTAAACTAGTAACTGTCATACAATATAGGTTAAGTATATTTTTTTAACACCAGAAAAAGTTCTTGGTATGCTTAAACTCGTGAATAGTTAGTTTATAGCAGAGATTTATTTATAATTGAGTTAAAGCGCTAATTCCTGTGCTAGTTAAAAGAAACTGTGATACAGGAAAAAGTCATTGAAGTGAAGTGAT
>JANCMC010026165.1:42456-77188 GCA_024363005.1 Charaxes varanes
TTTCAACTTACACTTATAGTTAAATAATATTTGCAAGACTTTACTGTATTCCTCCATCATTTTGTATTTCAGTAGAGTCTGCAGCAATCTCATAACAGCATCCTCATTATACTCTCTTAGAATGTTTATGCTGAAGGCTGTTGCTCTAAAATTATATAAGCAATAATATTTATTTCTATTAAATTAAAAAACTGACTTCAGATTGTCAGATCTGATTTTGAATTGTTTTGATATTCATTTGAAAGCACCAGCTTTCAAATAAAAAATCGGATCACCCAGATGAAATTCTGTGGTAACAAACATCCACCTCCTTTTTCTTTGAAGATGGTTAAGAAAGGTGTGAATTCCCAATAGTTCATTAAAGGGATGGACAGAAATAAAGATGACACTTTATTCATATTATTATTTCAAACCTACTTACTACACTATTACTATTATAATTTGTTTCAGAATTTGAAAAGTATTATTTATAATGTTAGCAACAAAAAGTCGAAATTAGTGCAAACATCTGGTTTTAGAGGTTTTATAGTTAAGTGAATATGACAAATATGTTTACAGGTATTGTGAAAATAGTAAAAATATTTTTAAATAATCTATACATGTAAATAATGTTAAAGGGTCTGATTGAAACGTTGTAATTATTTTTTTTACTAATTACTTATTACTATATCATATATGATACTTCAGTCAGTCTCTGTTAAATCACTGGGTCACGTTAGGATTTATTAAAGAATGCCAAAATGCTCTTGAGACCATTGCGTTGAAAATCAAGGTATACTTCAGTGGATCAACGGCCATCGTGAATCGTTATGCAATGGTGCAGCTGACGAGCAAGGAAAGGCTGTGTCTCAGCCTTGCATTGCTGTTGGGCTTACCCCCTTTTTACTACTTCCCTTCAGCCTATTGAGTTCATGGCTGGTGGCCAATACAAAGGCTAACCCCAACACATACTGGGCAAACTGGAATGACTGAAGACAGTCCAGGGAGGTAATGCCTATTCTTAATGGTCATCTGACTTAGCTTATCCAATCCCAATCTGAGCATGATGAATGATATCATCACTAGACATTGCTTACTTAACAAACACTTATTTCAGCTAGGTGTAACTAACAACCCAGTATGCAGACACCTGGTCCCATTCGGATGAGACTTTCACTGGTAGATAGCTAATATTGCCAGCAAAGTAGAACATAGGCTTCTTCACTATTACTGAAAAGATTCTGTACAAAAGAACAAAAACCCTCAAAACTTAAAAAAATGTCACTGAAATCATACACACAAAGTCACAGGGTACAGCTAGTTATTAAATAAGAATTATTACACTTCTCACTGTAAACTGTGGATGACTATTTTCAAGTTGAAACTGATTATTTTAATAAAGTAGTTAAAACTAACAACAGTTAAGTAAACTATAGTTTAGGAATATTTTACTTACTTATCTTTTATAATGTTTTGCAACACTTCTGATGTCTCTACTAGATCGTTAGAGAGCATGTGATCAGAAAACCAAGTGCTGGACCAGCAAACATGCCAATAGCAAATGAGAGGATAGTGATCCTTCCAATTATTACTGAATTCTAAAACATATTTTTTAAATACTACCAGTGATGCCTCTGATCGATTTAAGACAGAGTCATTAATTAGTTCCCTAAATATTATTCTATAAAAACTTCTCAGTCCTTCATACTTAATATAAGCTTGCTTTAATACTGATAGACCTTTCTCTGAATTTCCTCTCATACACTGAGCTTTTGCTATATAATGCATAAATTCTCCATTCCTTAAATACAGATTAGGATCAACCTTTGAACAATATCTTTGTAATACTTGGATCACATCTACCCTTCCATAAAAACTATAATATCTAAACAATCTCTTTAATATGTCGACACTAAAAAATTTTCTTTTATCGAGACATTCATTTACTATCTTGACTATTTGTTTATCTCTGTTCTGTGATATAAGCTCTTGTAAAATGTTGTCTATTTCTTCAGTTGTCATATTTGTGATGTCTGCTATTCTAGAGTTGTCCATTTCCATAAAGTACCTCAGGCCGGAATCAATTACGATTCTTTCTTTTAATTTATGCCTTTGTAAAGAATCATTAGCGAATAAATCGAAGGTATCCATAGTTGTGAGGTTGGAAGAGATAACAGAACATCGTCGATTTGATTTCATGACGCTAAGGACCAGCGAAACATATTTATTTGGAATTTTGAGACGTTGCATATTCAATATTCTTCAAAACTATAGGTAGGTACAACTTTGGCAAGAAATGAATGCAAGAAGATATTATAAAGAAAAATTGTTAAAAAATTTAACTCTAGAGTTATCATTGTTTTACACAATCGTAAATTACATGATTGCAAATATCGAATGGATTTATAAATGCTTGTTTTAATACATTGTATATTTGGTCCTACAGTACAATAAAAGTAACCAAATAAGGCCATTTCTGCTATTGTAGTCTGCCAAGTACTCCGAATGTTACATTACGGACATTAAACGCCAGAATTGAACGTGTTTACCTGAAGTGATTGCAAATGACAGCTGCTAGATGTCGATGACTATTTTTAGTTAAGTCCTCTTAAGGACAGTAATTATTAAAAAGTTGTCATCAAGAATTCTCCATAATAATAAGTATTGTTTTAGACTACTATTTTAACTGATTGTGTAACATATTATTATGCATACGACTCGTTGATTAGTTGACCGCGAAGACTAGACGTGAATCTGTTGTCGTCCAACGTAACGCCCCAAGCCCGAGCGATTGTACCGATTTTTATCGCCACTAAATAATCTATATCCAAGGACGTAGATGGAGTGACCCGCTGCGTTGTAATAAGTGTACAGCGAGGGACCCGTCCCCATCAAAATGTCATCAGTGTTTTTGGTAAATAAGTGACTGGATACACGCTCAGCTCAATCATATAGCTTATCCTATTAAAATATTTGTTTGGGCGCATATGTTGGTAGTTGTAAAGGTTTGTAGATCTCTATATATTTAAAGATCGCTAGCTAGTTAAAATTCGGACACAAATCTTTTTTCTTACCATATTATTTAAAGTTTTATTTATGTTAGATATTATTGGACATAGATAAATATATTATTGCATACGATTATTAGATATAATATAATGTTTATAGATTTTATAATAGGAAATATATCACTGTATAAATTAATAATGAAGAACCGGATACACTTGGAAATGACGTCTTAGGAATTTTAAGAATACTTAACCATCATAATAAATGACTTCTAATGTCACGGGAACGGAAACGGAACGGGCAAATAAATAAATACACGTGTGTGTAAATGGTGTAAATCCCCTGGCATTGGTGTTAGTATGATTTTATTTGAATAATTTAATATATTGATATTGCATATTATAGAAAAATATTAGCTTTCACACACCTTCCTCTATATGAACTACAATTGTGCCATATTTAGTACTCTTCCGTTCGCGCAGTTTTTGTAAAATGGTACCTAAGTTTTTGCTACACGTGTTTATATATAAATTGATACTGAAAGGCTATTAATTTTAAATGAACTAAGTTTATTACTGCTTATTAAATGGATTACGGGGTAATTTGTTATGCATTGATTGCCGTTATTAGCGTTGTAGTCCATTGTTGTCCATTTTGCTTTAAATAACACCAGAGTGCATTATTTACATCTAGATTTCTTTATCATGTAGCAGTTATAGGAACTGACTTAATCTGACATATGTAGCAGCGTGACGCCGTGCGCCTGACGAAATATATATTATTATTCACCTCTATAGTGGCGATTAAGAAAATCCTATTTCGGAATTAATTAGTATTCATAAATTTTAGCTATTAACAAAAGATGGCTGTGTTGACAGATCTGATCTTAAATATAATTTATTTTTCTTGCGCACAACCGTCAGGCGTACGCTACAAAACAGGCCGTATTCATGCAGTCTTTATAACCTCTATAATCATATAATGAGGATTCGTCTACGTCATGTCCAACCAGTTTTACCCGTACCAATTTAAGATTCCCGCAAAAAATACACTTTATACTAACTAGATTAAGCGCTATAAACATCAATTTTAGCGTGACGATATATATGCCTTCCTAGATAAATGGGCTATCTAAGACTGAGAGAAATTTTTAAATCGGTACAGTTCCTAAGAGTAGCGCGTTCAAGCAAACAAACAAATAAACTCTTCAACTTTATACATTAGTATAGATATTATTCTAGCGGCCCAGCAGACGTTTTCTTGCTCGAATTTTTGCTCATCTACTATTATAACTATAAAATAGCATAGTCAATTAACCAATCTCCTTTAAGTCTTGTTTACAAACGTAACACTGACCGAATGTTATATGAAATAATAATTTTAAGTGACACGTCAGTCAAAGTTTATGTAAAGCATTGACTGAAGTAGTGACTAAATCTGCATTTCGTATTCATTCTTTTGTGTTTTCCTTCTTTTCGTTGCTTATAAGCCTTCGCTAAAATAAAGCGAATTATACGTCACGGTGGGACTAACCTTCGGAAACTTAGATTTAAATTCGTATATTTTATTTCTATAATATTTAAAAATAAAAAAAAAACACCCAAATTTTATTAAAAAAAAATATAATTTAATAGCGCATCCCAAATTAATTGCGACTTCGAATTATTAAATCACCACATTCACCACCACATCACATTTTCATTCTAATCAAAATACCTAGATTATTCTTAATCTATACTCTGTGCAAATATATACAGCTTTTGTTTGTTTGCTTGAACGGGCTAATCTCGGGAACAACGGGTCCGAATTGAAAAATTATTTCGATAGCCCTTTATCGAGGAAGGCTATATATAGCAGTCAAAAAAAAAATATTAAAAAATTAAGGATTTTTCAAAGAATAAAGGAAAAGTCTAGGCTTTCTAATTCATTCTAGAGCCTCTATAAATATTTAGTGACAAAATTAAATAGGTAAACATAATTATTTATTTTCGAATACTTACAGAAACTTAATAAACCATTAATCAGGTCCCACTGTTTTAGTTGCCTCCCGAAACTCGGAGGAGGTCGAATATCAAATATAAAGCAGTGTTAGATTGGGTCGCCCAACCATCACCCAGTCGCAGCAACAGCAACTTAACTTAGCGATCGACTCAAACGCCAAACACTGATTAAGGCCATGCCCTTTTGTCTCTACTCTATACATATATAAATAAAATTTAAGTGTCTGTTCGTAATGTCGTAATTTTTTTTTTTCATATTGCATGTGACTATACAAAAACACAAGAAAAAAAATTTGAAATATATCCTCCTCCTCACGTCGTTGACCTCATTGCTGAGGGTCGTGATTCCCCCTCTGGATCGTGTTGCAATTTAAGCGGACCTAGGTACTAGACCGGGATAACGCTAGGAAGAAGAAGATAGATAAAGATCTCTCTACTTCTTCTACCTTCTTCTTTGTCATCTATCCCAAAAAAAAAAAAAAATGGTTAACGTTAATTATATTCTTCACTTGCAGGTATACTTCTTGAAGAGTCTATTCGAAGATCCGAGCAATAGGAGTTTAAGAAAAATTGTACCCAATTTCATGTCACAATAACAAATGTATGTATGGGTAATTGCCAATAATGATAATACAATATTCGTGTACGGCGTCGCGATACTTCAATACATACCGGAACGGGCGACCAGAGGGCCTAGTTCGAACATTTTTTTTTTTACAAGCGGGCAAACGAGCAGGCAGCAGGCACCGAAGTGCCTACCGTCGCCCATGGACATCTGCACGACCAGAAGGCAAAACCGTCCGCGTCAATATTTATGTAGAACTTGTGAACCCAGGCAGACGCTGTTCTGCTCGAACATTGGGTTACTAACTATTTACTACATTCTATTATCCTATAATATTATTCCCGTTTCCGTTCTGTTAATTTTATGTGAAATGCCATAAGTTTACATAAAATAAATTTAAATTGTCAAAATCGCTAAGATCACATTTGAAGCAATTTAATATGATGGTTAAGTTTTGTTAAGCTTTCTAATTTTCTGCGCAATTTTCTTAATTTTTTCTTTCAAAAGAACGTTCTCCTGACTATAACAAAGACAGCAAAAAAGAGTTAGCGAAATCGGTTTAGCAGGTCAGGCCTGCTGATGCCGTGATCAAGGGAAGTAGGGATTCATTTATATATAGAAATGCTTTGTGCATTCAAATAAATTATGTGAGCAAAAGACGCTGAAACTACTACCAGCGACGCCCATATCCTCAAAAATATCGCCCCTGAAAAAGCATATAAATAGACTCCACCTGAGGGCCTAGCACGAAGATTCTCGATTGTTTTACTTACTGTTACGTTCGAAACGAAACGTCAAATGAAAGTTCGTGCTTCCGTTTTACGGCGACGACTTACATGGCCGTAACGTCGCGAATTCGATACGTGTGATTTCTGATTTCATTCGTGCTAGCAATATTTACCAAGTTGTGTGAAATAGTAACATTCTTTTAACAGTAATTAGGACTATCGAGAATGTTCGTGCTGGGCTCTCTGGTCCGATGGCCTAATAGGAATCAACTAAGAGTGAAATAAACTTTGTGACGATATATTTTTTTATTTAAGGCACGTGACATATGGTACATAATAGATCATTCATTCTTTGTACAAAGTATTCCTGTCTATTGGTAACAACTCTGATTATTTGTACATCAATTACTGATCTGTGTTTTTTGCGATTGCGATACAAGTTTTAGTTTTTTAAGGTTGGTTCTACACTTTTCTCCCATTATTATAATTATGTAAATAGTAAATTCGATATTTTATCTATCTTTGACAAAGGTTTATTTGAATAAGTCTTAAAAGATTTAGAAGAATTCATCAAAGTTAAATGAGGATATATTACTGTAATGACATTCGATGAGATACCAAAACGCCCTTGCTTTGTTTTCCATATTTATCTATCCATACTTGTATATTTTACTAAAACACTTTTTTAATTATATTTGGTTAATTTAATTTTTCAACGGAACTTGGTGAAGGTGTAAGCTTTTCCATATTCCACGTTAACAACGAAATGCTGTTAATTTTGGTAATAAGTCAAAACTTTGTTGTATATCAACTTACATATCGATCAATTTTCTCTGTTTTTTCCTTGTTTTTATTTTTCTGTGGTTTTGTCCACATCATGAAAGTGTCGAAAGAAATTATCCCAGTAGGCATAGATGGAAGCCATAAACCAAGAATTTAATTGAAGAACATGACATTGACACATTTGATTGATATTTGATAGTTTTTTTTTCAGTGCAATTGATTACTACGATGCTGTTGAATGTGTATTGCTTAAAAGTTGCCTTATCTTTCCTTAATAATATTTTTCGTTAATACTATATCTTCATTTGGATAAGTAATATATATTTTAAAAAGCTAATAGTGAGTGCATAGTTGTAAGTAAATATATCAGGAACGATGGATACGTTAAAGTGAGTAAATATTTATTTAATGTATTATATGCACCTTAAGATCAAGTTTACCATTTGTTCATTCTGTTGATGTTAATTATAACTGTCTGTTTTATTAGATTTTATTTCGTGACCTGGAATGTAGCTACTAAGTCTCCAGGTCAAGATCTCAATTCATTACTGGACTTTCCATCGCAGTTTAATAAAAATAAACCACTACCAGACTTTTACGTGATTGGGTAAGTAACATAACTTTGGTAATAATTTAAATAGAGATAATTGTTAGGCCCTAAAAACCATATAATTATCTTTATATTTCAAATTGGTCTTTGCTGTAGATTTAAACGGAATCGCAATTAATACTTGATTCATTATTACTCTATATTTATTTATACTTAATATTTCTACTGTTGATGTTTGTCTTCATTGTATGATTAAACATGAAACTTTATTAAAATACTTTCATAATATTAAACTTGTTGAATGTTACTTTCACTTTACTAATGTTTAGCTTAATATATATGTTTGTGACCAATTCAAAATATATTCTACACTTCCTTTTTTTAAAGGTTAGCAGATCTTCAGATCGAAATGAAATCAATTTATCTATTTACAAGAGAGTAGTGTACAGGTTTTCCTTAAAAATTACAAAAAAATATTTATTAAAAATTATTAGGAAATTATGAAATTTGAAGACTTTTTCCAAAAATGCATTTTTTGTGTTTTTTTTCTGTTCAAAGTTGTTTGCACTCTTGTGATTGATCTTCCATTGGGGGAGGCCAAGTTTTTTTTTTTTGTAAAGTTTTCGAGTTATGAATGCTGCAATAGGGCATTTTGGTTCAAAGCAATGAGCACATAATTAGTGATATTCTGTGGAGGGAGGTTTTTTTGGTTTTAACACAGAAATGCATGTTAAAACGCCCTAACTTAGCATTCATAACTCAAAAAAAAAAATCGGCCCCCCTAACGGAATATCACGAGAGTGCAATGATTACAGTGCAAACAACAACTTCGTCAAATTGTATAATTATTACTTACAAAATTTACATCTAAGAATCTACTTCTGCATTAAGTCTTGTATTTAAGTACTGTGTAAAATTGGTAGATAAGCCTTAATAAAAAAAATAATCCAATTTGGTGTTTTAGGTTACAAGAGGTAAAGTCACAGCCACAAAATATGTTAATGGACTCCCTATTCACTGACCAATGGACGTCAATGTTCAACAAAATTTTGTGCAGACAAGATTTTATAATTGCAAAGAGTATTCGTTTGCAAGGAATTATTCTACTTGTTTATACTCAATTGAAACATGTTACGAATTTGAGGGATATTGAGGCGCAGTATACTAAAACTGGACTGGGAGGATTGTGGGTGAGTTAAATCTATATATATAAAGTTATCAGTTGTAGTTGGTATGTCTTGCTAAAACTTGAAAACCGCTTTCCCATTTTAAATAATAACAATAATAAAATTCTTTATTGCACACAAACAAAAAATAAGTGGTGCAAATATGTGCGCAAATGCAGCCTTATTGTTAAAGCAATCTTTTACCAGACAACCTTTGATGAGAGGAATGTTTACGAGTAACTAAATGGATAATGCAAATAAATCAAATAAGGAAATCACTAATACTGTACAATGCTATAAATACAGACTCCCTGATAATACATATAATAAATAAACATACATACGAACATACACATATAAGATATATAAAAAAATATATATAATCTGTAAATAAAATTACAAAGGTAAATATATGTTCAGCAGACGTTTAAAAATATGAAGTGATTTAGAATGGTGGATTTCATACTAGAATAGTTGATTTTAGTCGACTGGTTTCGCCAGAGATCATCTCTTACACACTTTTTCGCCATATTATTCTAGTTGATGAATGTAAAAAATCAAGTGTTGCATGACATTTGCCCTATAATAAATATGCTGCTTATATCAAGATACAACAAGATATAACGTAGGGTAATTCTTGACCCTGCTCTGCTGGTTCGAGTTTGAGAAATTTGTTCGAACATTAGAGATTTTCATCCAACCTCTCCACCATTCAGCCAATTGAGGCCCAAATTTCAGTTTACAGGTAGAAAGTCATGGAGTTTATGTGTTGTTTAAGCTATTTATAATGATCACTAAATGGCGTCAATTCCAGTTGTTGTTGTTGAAGTCAATATTACAATTTAAATAAATTGAACATCTTACTTTTTTTGCATTATCTGATATATTTATGTATATACAAATCAATCATTGTCTGTTAGTCACGCTAAAACTCATGAACAGCTAAACCATTTCAAACATTCTGTTTTTTTTTTAATGTAATATATTTAAGGGTCTTAAATCTATTTAATATTATGCCATATCCTTCCAAAACAAACATATACTTTTTACATAAAATATAATTATTTTGTTTTAATTTCCTTATTTCTGGCAAGGTTTAAAAGAAAAGAAAGAAAGAAAAAATCAAAAGATTATTTTAAAATGTGTAAAAATGCAGATTTCTTCGCTATTTTAGAATATTTCAAATGGATGACAGTCGTACTAGAACCTTGACTGACGTGCATAGTAAAATTACTATTTCTTAAAACATACGGCCAGTATCATCAGAGATAACAGATATTGGTTCCTTGTTTCATTAATTGATTTACGAGGTTAAATTCGGGCAGTACAACGTCTGCCGTGTCCGCTAGTTTTTTTCTTTCCATAAAAGAAACAATCTAATTTTATAATCTTATGAGTTTGTTATCAGCTTAGTTGTTATTTAACACATGTCAAGGTTGTCAAACATTGCCTACGGTGTTCAACGTAAACATGTTGCGAAGACCTTGAACATAAAAAAATGTATGCCTTGTTAAGTATATTTCTTAAAACCTACTAGTGCTATATCATTTATAGCTTTCATGGAATCGAATTTGGGATGAATTGTGTATGCCGTGATTGGAGTCTTAAGTCCCAATTGGTGATTTATGTGTCCAACGCTAGAAGTTATTGTTGATATCTCTGAAACGCCATGAAAACAGTGAGCTGCCGTGAGAATGATTCTTTGATTAATGATAGATCCCCCACATACAAAAACGCCGTCTTCTCCGCTTATTATTAAAAAAGTTAAATATGGATGCAATTCTATTTTCGTTACATTTCCTTCTATGATCCGAGATTCTATATCACTATCGGACTTGACAAGCACGAAATTTAACAGAATAACTGCGATGAAATGCATTACATATAGTAACGATACTAACGTTGAGTTGATAAGAACAGTTTTGAGTATGATTAGTTTTTTGTCGTAGTTCGCTTGTATCAATTTTACTGTAAAAGAACTCTCGTAGGTTGTGTATTTGCTTTTTCCATAATAAATTAATATCTACAATACCTCTCCCTCCTAACTTCCTATTTAATGGCGAGGAAGATATCTAATTTAGGTTATATACCGACAACAGCGCCAACTACCGGGTCCAATTTCTCTGCAGACCATCTAATCTCTTGGAGTATACATATATATTTTTTTCCAAATCGGTAAACAGTTTAAGACGTCAATTATTTAAAAGGCTCATTTTTGCTTGTTATACATTACGTTAATTTCTAACAATACCCTTAGCAAAAATTTTTTAAGTAGGAACTGTCATACAAAATGTTAAAGCACTTTCTTGGCCGACTATACAGTCGATTTTTATAAATAAAAATTTGTTTACTATGATATAACTAAGTTAAAAGTATTTTAATTAAAAAATACCTATATGTTTCCACAGAACAATAATAATTCGTGGATTTGTGCAAAATATACGTCTTTCTATACGGAACTCTAATTCGTGGATGCGCGCTGTTCACACGAATAGTAATACAATATAAAACGAACCAGTTTTTATTATTAATACACGCACATAAATCTCGGCCCGTATTTTTCGTAAATAATTATAAAAATGTCAAGGTGTTTTATACTGTTACGAAATTATATCATAATGTATATCTAGTTGTATATAATTTAAAATATTAAGAATAATTTAGGTATGCATAATGACTTTAACGGGAAAACTTGTGTTAAAAGTCCACAACTGACAATTGTGCCGATTCACAATGTTTCCTGCGAAACATGGTCCTGAACATCTAATAGTTACGAAATCATTGGGGGGAGGGCCATTTGCGGACGTTTAATAATAATAATAATAATAAAAAACTTTATTCGCCAAACATACAGAGATTATAAAATTTAGTGTACAGCTTAATACCCTATAACACTGGCATTAAGTTGCCAACCTTAGGAATAGACGATCGTGTGTCAAATAGTCCTATGTATTTTATTTATTTAAAACTGTCTCTTTTATATGAGCAAACTATCTCGAAAGACGAAGACGATAGCTCGACGGTCGAAGGTTGGATTAAAATCCATACTGTGCTCGGTTCAAATATACGTAACCTAGGCAGATGAAGGGCTTTTGAGCTTTTATGAGGGATTAGGGAAAAGCTGTTCTCTCTAACTGTCTAATTATTTTATAATATGTTATTTCTTATACTCATTCTCGATATGTATAAAAGCGAAAGGTCACCTAACAATAAAAACTCTATAAACCGCGGGACTCATACCAAGGAGGTGGAGGAAGTTCCGAATATGTGACAATCAATGATACAAGGACGGGGGACGAGTCAAAAAGTTGTAAAATGTCTTGTTAACACTTTACAGACACACAGGGATGGGGCGTGTCCCCGCGTGGGGCTGGTTATCTGTTTGGTTCAGACGTGGTGGCCCAGTTCAACGTTTCCAACGACATCGACATGATCTGCCGCGCGCATCAGCTGGTCATGGAGGGCTACAAGTGGCACTTCAACGAGACTGTCCTCACTGTGTGGTCTGCGCCTAACTACTGTTACAGGTAAGTCTTATTTCTTTTTTGACGTAATAACCTCTTATAAATCAATTAACGCCGGCTGCACGCACGAAAACGCAGGCTTCATTGTCACGTTCCGTCTGGGCCGAGCGTGGAACAAGCGATAGAGATGCATTATCACTGTTGAAGCTAGGACCTCCTTACCTTATATATAGCGGTACTCGCGGCTATGTCCGCGTAAAATTAGGTAAAAAAATAGATCCAATTTTAGTGTGATGATGATATAGGCTATATATCCTTTATAAATGGGCTATCTATCACTGAAATAATTTTTGACATCGTACCAGTAGTTCCTGAGATTAGCGCGTTCAAGCAAACAAACTCTTCAGCTTTATATATTAGTATATATATTCGTTTGAACTAATATGAATCTCACCAGATACTTCAGCACAATTTGAGGCACGGTTTTCTTGTATTTATGAGCCAAGCCCAGCAGCATTGGGTCATCTATCCTGGGCGGTGGAGCAAGGCTATTCTTCGCAAAGAGATTACCAAATGGTGTGTAAGCCATAACAGATATGTTGTGGGATTTTGTGAGCTCAAGTAGTGGCTGTGGAGCAAGTTAAGATAACTAATTGCCATCAGACGTTATCCTCGGAACCCCCACGATTTCTACTACCTTAAGACTAATATCACAAAATGATATTAATTGGGTCCTACTGTTTTATGTGCCTTCCGAAACGCGAAGGAGGTCGTCAATCAAATCAAATGTAAGCCAGTGCTAGAATGGATTACCCATTCCCCCCACGGTCGCAGCAAGAGCAACTTAACCTAGCTGTCGACTCAAATGCCGACCACTGATTAGGCCACGACCTCCTCCTTAGGGTATGAAAAGGAAATAAATTAATCATTATATTATTGTGCCACCCTTATGCATGTGTATCTGTTTGTATATCCGCGTTAGTTTTGGGTAAGCTTTATTTATGCTTGCGTATATTTTGTGCTTGCTCAATAATACAAATATTGTTAATTCATTTACTATCAAAAAAAAACTTAGTAGTTAAATACTTTATTAACATTGACTATAAATGGTTCCATGTTTTGTAGAGCCAAAAGACTTTGGTTCTAGTGCATTAATTAAAATATCTGATCTCAAATGGCTTGTGGCTTTCTCGGGTCTACATATATACGAAATATTCTATGTCTTTTGTGAAAATTCACAATATGTTTTTCTTGATAGCTCGCTATCGAGGATTCATTTGTGGGCTTAATTAATATGAAATACGAGTATCTTTATCGTCAACAAAATAAATTGTGGGCAAAAAGTGGAGTAAACTTTATCGCAAAAGTATCACTTTTATCACATACTAGTTGTTGCCAGCGAAAATTAGGTGATAAATTTCAGCGTGATGATATATAGCATATAGCGTTTCCCGATAAATGGACTGTCTAACGCTGAAGCCAGAACGTGGTTTACGATCCTGCCTTCTGCTCCGGGGGTCCTCGAATCTGGGTGTATTATCCATATGTATGTATTTATATATTTCTAAAAATATATATATATATTAGTGTATAACAGGCGGCTGTTACCTATAACACAGGCCGTAACACAAGTCCATGTGTCATATAGTTCTGTATATATTTATTGTATATATTTAAAGCTGAAGAGTTTGTTTGCTTGAATGCGCTAATCTCAGAAACTACAGGTCCGATTTCAAAAATTCTTGTGTTGGATAGGCTATTTATCGAGGAAGGCTATAAGCGATATTTATATTATCCCGCTAAAATGTTTCACCTATTTTTTTTTATAAAAGAATATTAGGAATACTTTTTAGGTATGTCTAATATTGCCTTTTCCCCTCCTACTAAGCTTAAATTAAAAGCTTGAAGAGGTGTATCACGAATGGTCAAGTTAATAAGGTTTTATTTATTTAACTTCAACGGTGCGTGTATTTAAAATTACTCTGGTTTTATATACATTGTTGTTGTTCTCATTTAAAATTGTTCGCACGTTTTTGTTCGCTACAAAATGAGTACTTACTTTGTATTCTTGTTTAATATGTATTACTAATTATTTCTTTGTAACCGTATATTTTTTTAGCGGGATACAATTTTTATTTTTGTTCGCTTCAAAATGGGTATACATTTTGTCTACTTGTTAACAGAGTAATATTTTTGTAAAGACTATTTTGTCTTTATGGTAGGGAGGCCAAGAGGGTTTTATGCGCAATACTTGAGCACGTCAGAAAACCATATAGAGAAAATCCTTGCTCCCTGTAATGTGTGCCCACCAAATATGAACTCTTAATATAGGCCGTGTTACCTTCCCTGTCCAATCAGTTCCGATCTGATAATATTCTATAAAGATATCCTTCTTTTATTCTTCGTCATAGTGATGGTGATCAATTTTATTTTTTGGAACGTTTCTAATATTCCTAATAGATGGCGCTCTATTAAATTACATCCTCCTACAAATATCTTTAATAAACAACGAAAACTTAAGTTTATAATTTTTATTTTGTCTACTATAAAACGTTACCTTATAATGTATTTCTTTGTTCGGTTAAAGCTCGGCGCTTAAAGTAGCTGCGGTGATTTTATCGGGTCCCTTTGCCACAGCCTAGTTCTTAGCGGAGATAAGTTAAATTGAAAACGCGATCTCTCCTCTCTCCACTATAGATAAAAGGCTTTTATTTAAGGAAAAAAGATGACATATTTACAACGAAAAGATAAGATAGATTTTTACCTATTACATTTTTTACAATATGTGAACTACATTCATTGGCGCACATATAATATGTAAGACGCACGATTTAAATCAATTATCATACAAAAAATTACCTTTGACCTTCACGTTATTTTCTTCGACTTCATACAAATTTATAACCCTTACTTCAGCCTCTTCAAATTCCATTTTAGCGACTAAAAGTAGCCAAATGTCCTCCTCCTCAATCCAATCTAACTCTTTACGGAGTTTCATCACAACTGATTCAGCATTTTAGGCCTGAAAACGTAACAGAGAGAGTTACTTTCACATTTATAATATTACTAGCTGTGTCCGCAACTTCGTCAACATAAAATTAGCTAAAAAATAAATATAATTTTAGTGTGATATATAGCCTATAGCCTTCATCGATAAATGGGCTATATAACACTAAAAGATTTTTCCAAATCGGACCAGTGGTTCCTGAGATTAGCGCGTTCAAGCAAACAAACAAGCCCTTCAGCTTTATATATTAAAGTACAGATATAATTAAAGATTACGATTATAATATTCAACATTATTAAGTTTAAGTCTAAAACTACTAGTCTCCCATAACACTAAGCAGCAGAATCCTATGTTAGTATACTGGGAGTTACTATGCAAAATATTGCTCTAACTCAGGTCGATAGCGAGCTGAACTTCCTCAATAAAGATAACACCAGTCTCTTTTTCCATAACAAATGGTTTTTAAATATCGATATTTTACAAACGAACTAACTTTTGTCCTAACTAAACGTTGTTCTTAATTAGTTCCAGCTCTTATAATATATTCTTAAAAAAGTTTACTGTTTTGTACGATTTATTTACAGCGAGATTATTTCTTACGAATAATATTTCATTTCATTGAAAGAGAAAATGAAAAATACTTAAAAAGTTATTGTAACTTTCATATTGAAGATGTTGCGAATATCAGCTAAACATTAAAAGACTCGTAACTAATAAATAAGTAACGACAGAAAACTTAATATATATTTTTTGATCACATTCATTGTTTGGCTTTGTAGAATAATAAGGTTATTTATAATACGAATAGGAATTGAATATTATTACGAATAAAGGAGGTTTTAGTAAGATAATTTATTGCCATAGGAATTCGGATGTCTTCGAATAGCCGGAAGGCGCCAACTAATTAAGTTGCAAATATTCTCTTAAAAAGATTAAGACGATATTTTTTATAAGAAAAAGAAATATTATTTCCTTTTCTTATAACATCTCGTCATTCTTTGAACTGAGTTACTTTATTAATTTGTTTCTCCCAGTTCTTAGTAAGGTTTTTGAATAGATCTTGCTTAATGAATAGCTTGCACGTTTTATTAAAAATATGGCGTTAAAAATACTGCACTTATTCTCATTGCTTCTTTACCTTTGTAAAAGAAAACTGTTTGTTTGAATGAAGTAAAGTCCTCTGGATTAGTAACAAGACTTAATCTTAAGTTCTTATTATTTATAGTGTTGGTTTAGTCAACCAAGAAATTCGTTTACCACGCCAAGGTCGAATATCGTTTGCACGTGAATTAGTCAAAAGGCATATTTTTGCTTGTTTATTCATTACATTAATTTCTAACAATAGCCCTTAGCAAAATTTTCTATAACTAGGAGCTGTCATCCAAAATGGTAAAACACATTCTTGGTCGACTATACATTCGTTGAGGAGGTCGTGACCTAATCTGTGGTCGTCATTTGAGTCGATCGCTAGGTTAAGTAGCTCTTGCTGCGAACGGATGATAGATGGGTGACCCATTTTAACACTGGCTTATATTTGATGTCCGAACTTCTCCTTCTTTCAGGAGGAACGTAAAACAGTGGGACCCCATTATTGTTACTGAGTGTTATTAGTCGAGAGATCGTGGGGGTTCCGAGGATGACGTCAGATGGCAATCGGTCGTCTAACTGGCCCCATAGTCACATCCTCTTCATTCTAAGCGGACCCTGGTACTAGATCAGGATAACGCTAGGAAAAAATGTTGGTACATTAGTTCACACTAAAATCGTGTAAAAGTTGCGAAAGTAATATGCGAAAAAGACAAGTTTCATATCAGTCATAAGCTAGAAAAGAAAATTTTATATATGCACATACTTAGAAACACTTTTGACATCGCACTACAAATAAAACTATGTTCTACAATTGTCTATGACTCGAATCCTCGAAAATGATCGTCCAGTTTTTTTTTTAAATCAATACAAAAATGCAAATATTTCGTACATAGTCAGGAAATTTCCGACCAATGCCAATGTTCAGTCCTGAATCGGTTTTTAAACTCTAACTCGGAGCGACAACCACGTCTGTTTGAGTTTATTAATTAAACCGACGTTTACCTTTCCACGCTAACGTTTTACTTCATTGGCCATGAATTAAAAGCGCCCTTTCATGAACTGAGTTAATTACAGCCTTTGTTTTAATAAGTAGGTACACCATTTCACTGCTATTTCACCGCACAAAACCGTTCAATGTACCTATTCGTAAATTCGTTACCTTTAAACAGCACTTTTAACATTTTTGTGTTATATGGCCATAGTAGTGCTTCTCAACTTTATGACGAACAAAGATGGACTCTAGATAATTTTAAAACTAGCCAGGCAAATCAGATCATTACGTGAATAATTAGCCCTGTTATTTTACGCAGAATGAGTGATATTCCGGCGGGGAGTGGGGAAATAATAACTCAGTAGAGTACAAACAACAACTTTCAGAAAAACTAAGCATTTTTACTAAATGTAACCAAACTGCATAGTTACCAAACAATGTGTTAAATATCCGGGCATATTTACTTAAGACTTTGCGACCAATGAAGTCAAAATGCAATCACGTATTTGTTACTCTATCGCCAACATGATTTATATCACAAATGTAAGTATCCCTGTATCCTATCCTATTACTTTTGATTTACTACAGTACACGTTTATGCGTACCTTTTGTGTCCAATAGAAATACAAACAAAAAAATCAATTACAGTGCAATAGAGGCACAGAACGCAATAACAATACAAATCCAGCGTCTGTCCAGGGTTATAAATGTCACGTCCCTGACAAAGCTTTTTCCGACACAGCATGTGAAAAAATATTTGAATAGATAATGATGTTACTGTATTCGCTGCGGGATTAGATTCGTAATGAAGAGATACGCAGACGAACTAAAGTCATCGACGTTGCTCTCAAAATAAGCAAGTTGAAGTGGCAATGGGCAGGACATATGGCTCGAAGATCCGACGTCCATTGGGGTCTGCTACCCTCGAGGTGGCGTATCGCGAGGAAGGCTTCGCGGCGTTCCGAACAGGACAAACCCGTTAAAATCTGTCAAAAATTTAATTCAACATTAACCGGTTATTTTTTAGAATTGCGAATGTAAATAATTCTTCTAAGGATGGGACATACAGACCAAGACAACAACTATGTGCTAAGATAGTTTCAATAATGCAATTTATTCCCTGTAACTGTTTATGTTTTTTTTTTAATTATTAAGTTTATTTTAGCGGTACATATTACTAAATTGTATGCAAGTCTTCCTTAAAGAAAGAAATGTGGATGTGTAAAGTGATTAGTTATATATTCTTTTGTTAAAGAACAAAGTCAAAGTAAAAATTTATTTAATCAACTTTGTTTTTTGGGGTACCGTAGTGTTAGAGGGAACCCTTATGGTTCTGCTCTGTCTGATTTTTATGACATATTTATAACGAGAATCGAGTACCGAGTAGAGTACTCGGTTTACCTTAACCTTTAGTATTCTAAGCACCTGTACACAGGTGTAATAAGAGAAATCTATAGTAAGGTCTTCTCGTAGCCTGGGCAAAATGCTAATTAATTCTACAAATTGTATTTATTTTTATAACTATGTATGTTTATTATGTCTTTAATTATAAGTAGGTATGTGTCCGGTACAAATAAATAAAAGTTAAAACTTTTGTATTCTTTAAAATCTTTATTGGGGTAATATAAATTAGATGAAGGTTATAATATATAAACAGCTATCTATATATCTATAGATGACTTAAAATTATACTACACAAGGCTTTATCATGCGTCCATCTATCACACAATATTCTACGTGAACATTTTATTTCTCATTTTCTTGCAGGATATATTGTTGTCGCGTTTCGTTCGGTTTGTGAGACTTCCCGGTGGCCAAATTCGTTCTTAAAAATATCTACTTGCCTCCTGTCGTGCAGATGGGAGTCAGTAGGCACTTAGCTGCTTGCTGCCTGCTTGTTTGCCCCTGGTAACATAAAAAAAAATAAAGAAAAAACAATTGTAGTGCAAAGGCGGTCTTATGATGCTATTTAGAAGGATATATCCTATTTATCTTATAGCCTATATCTTGGTGTAGAAGAAACATAACATTTGTAAGAAAACAATAATAATTTCAGCATACAAACCAACAACGTAGTAAGACAAGCTACGCAAGCTTAATCAAAGTTGACACGGAAGTTTGTGCCGTATAAACAACGTTAAGCCGGGAGATGAACTCCCTATCGATACGGTGAGATGAGGGCATGCAGAATGCTACAATCACGGGCAAGCCGCAGCCGCCAGCAAGGCGCACCACGAGCAGACGCGAGCCATCCTAGATACGCTACTTGCGCAGGAGAATAAGGTGCGTTACTTTAAGGGACTACTTATTTACATATTTTTTATTTAATTAAGATTTATAGATACTGTAATCCCAGCTATGATACGGTGCTCTTTTAACGTATTAATATTATTTTATAACATATAATATACATAATATTACATTATGGGCATTCGAGGCTGTACAAGCGCGTTGTACGAGAATAATCCTACAACGCGTTTTCCTATAATGTGGAATATTGCTACCGTGTTATAGGGGGATTACAGTACAAACGCACTTACTTAATTTTGTGCTACCCGCCATGGTATTGGAAAACCTAACAGCCGACAATATATTAAAAGTAGTCAACGACCAGAAGACGTGTTTTGTGGTGGATCTGACTAGATCCACCACTAGTACGCAACCCCGGACTACCCTAGCTGCTACTGCCACTCCCCCTGCATCGTCCGTAACAGTAGTATCCGTATCCTCTCTCTCCTCTCCATCTACCTTTATATCCTTCTACTCCATCCCTCCTCTTTACTCCTGTCTGTCTAATTAGAGGTAGCGCCACGCTATGAGGAAAACCTTTCTTATTTTAAAATTCCATCTCGTATATGAAATTGGCGATCGTAATTACACTGCAAGAAAAGGACTACAGTTACATAATATGAGGGAAGCGTAGATTAATATAAATTTATTCCGCAATACCTGATATTGAAAAAGTGATTCAAGGTGAATTGGTTAAAATTATGATTGCACTTCAACGTCATCGAAAATAGCCGAAAAGCTCGCTGAATGCTTTCAATTAACGGAAACGTGCAGCTCTGTTGAGCAGTTGTAGTCCGGCCTCTCCACTAAAACTAAAAATCTCCGTTTTCTTTCTTTTTACGCGATCTTATTTTCGTAATTTGGCGCTGTGTATTTTCCTCTTGGCCTTTGTTTACTCGCTCCGGAAGTCTAAATTTTAAATGTTCTGTCGACGTCTTCATGTTTTCCATGAGCACATGGTTTTTTTAAACTTTTTATAAAACCTTTTTTTAATATAGTGTAACTTTTATTTTAATTCTTTTAATGTCTGTTATGAAATTCATACACGCAACTAATCGGCGGTATGCTTTGGCTACTTGTAAAGAAGAAAGGCCATCGCATGTGCTATACCAAGGAGAAGTGACGATCCTCAGCAATGAGGGAACGACTCAAGAAGAAGAAAAAGAAGAAGAAGAAAAGAGGAAATCTTATGCTAGCGTGAGTTAGTTTGTATGGAGATTTTCAGTGTTTGTACTGCAGTCGTCGTCATCCGTACAGCACCATCTAGTTGGCTTTGGTGTAACCTTTTCCACTAGTCATCATTGCCATCTTGTCATGTAGCGGTAGCTACACTCGTATCCTAATAATGACCTATTGGAAAGCACGTAGATTATTAAGACATGATTTCGTTATTAATACGAATATAGCTACCAAAAACTTTTACGAATATTGTAGTATGAATCATTGACATATTCAGGGTCGGTGATCCTCAAATAGCAATAAATATGTTCAATATTTGGTTCAGAACGGTATCTGCCTTTTTTTTACGTACTACAACCAAACAAACTCACTTGAATTCTAACAAAATCTAGTCTAGTTGTATACAAATGTAACTATGAGCAATACATCTTACAACTTGCATTTTAAGATGCAAAGTTTCAACAGATAAATATAAATCTGTTTTTATACCGGAGTCAGACTTTGCGTTCGACGAGGTTCTATAAAAAAGGTCCCTTTCCGGGAAAGACCCTCTGTCTCCCCACCCCCCCAACTACTGGTGACGCTGTCGAGGCCTACTAGCCTGGGCCAACAGCAGAAACCACACAAAAAAGAAAAAAGAGTCAGACATAGCTTCATTTGAATGATCATTTCAATGATGATGTAATGTTGCCGGGGATTTTGCGTAACTTCCTAAAGTTTTCTAGAACTTTGTAGACTTCAAAATCAAAAATGTACAAACACTTAGAGCTATGGCTCCGGTATTAGACTTAGATAGTATAGTTCGTATGTTATTTGGTTATTACGTACTTTTAATATCTTTCACTGAAAGGCAAGGTACGAATATTGAGGATTGAAAATGATCAACTATTTTAATCAAGATATATTTAAACATACTTTGGACTATCAATATCATATACAGTTATCTGTTACAAATTTTCTGGTTTTGTGCAGATAACTTTTGTCCGCTCTATGCGATAAGACCGCCCATGCGCACTATACAACTATGTTTGTTATTTTTTCCTTTTTTTATGTTATAAGGCAAACCAGCAGGCAGCAGGCACCTAAGTGCCTATCGACGGCCATGGATATATGCACGACCAGCAGGCTAGGAGATGCGTTGCCGTTCTTAATGACGAGTTTAGGCAACCGGAAAGTCTCACAAACCGAACAAAACGCGACAACAATACCATCAATTGACGTGACAGCATTGCCGCCACTTCACGCCAATTTCATGTGAGAAAGAGGTACTGGTACCCGGACGCGCCGGCCCAAAGGATCTGCATATTTTAAAATAATTCTTTTATTTTATAGAGACTCTGGCCAGGATGAACCGCGTGCTCGTTTGCCCCATATAAAAAAACACTATATTGACGCGTAGATAATAGTTTCATGCAAAGAAACGTTTTATTCCTTCGTAAAACTCCTATACTACTCCTAATACTCTAGGGAAATAATTTTTAATAAATTCTGTTTTAGCGCGCTCTTTTAAAGGACGATAAGTTTGTGTTGGAAATTTAAAATTTTCAGAGCACTACTATTTCCTATTTACATTCGCACTCTTTAAGATTTCGTGGTAATAAATTGTTTGCCCTGTTTCAACTTACAGTTTTTATTTTTGTCTCTCTAATTCGTTTTGTGCACCATATAAGAACTTCTTATAGGTTTTTAATTTTTATATTATGTGTTTGTACTCGTAAGTCTCCTACCTCTACTGCGTATAAGCTGTAAGTAACTATTATAATCTTCTGCGTGATCTGAAAATAATGAATTATTTATGTAGATATTTTGGGGAACCACTTTAATTCTTAATCAAATAAAATACACTCAATAAGTTGTGCATTTTACACAGATCAAAATTGCCCTTTACAACATTATTTTCGAAATAAATGTAGTAAAAGATATGAGAGACTTAAAATGCAGGGACATTTTAAATATCATGAGAACGGCCAGGTAGTATTTGGGGTTACCAATAGATGGTACTTTTGTTTGTTTTATTGTTTTGATAGTAAATGTGTTTAATATACTTAAGAATATTATAAACCTATGTTCCAAAATTTGTTGTCATGCTTATTTGATTTGGAAGCACCATGATGAAGGCACAATGTTTTATAACATTTGTGTTCACCATGCTCTTTTCTTGAAGGTCCTTAAGTCGTATCCGTTTGGAAATACAGACGCTGATAATTGATTCCACAGAGGAGTTGTGCAAGGTATGAAGTTTCTTGAAAATCGCACGGTTGTGGATTTTAGGACATCAAGGTGGTGAAGGTGAAATTTCAGAATCTGACGAGATGTCCTGTGGTGGAATAACGTTATGTAATATATAATTTTCAATCTGGCCTTTGCAGTACTCCCAAATATTACAAATCGCTATTGTTTCAATTATTATTTCTTTTTTTTTTTAATAATAAATATTAGGAATATTTTTTAGGTATGTCTAATATTCCCTTTTTCCCCTCCTACTGAGCTTAAATTAAAAACTTGTATTAGGAGTTGCGTAATATTTTTTTTTAGTTCATATAAAAAGAAAAGTTTGCGACCTCGATGTTGGATCCACACAATCATCGGTGTCAATCAGACCCTGCCCAGCGTGGACAGCATCATGTATCCCGGTCAGTATTGAAAGAGAAAGGACCGGGTAAGTGCGAGCCAGACTCGCTTAATAAGGGTTCTGTATAATCGTGTTATACGTACGAGTACTTTACCAGGTTATTTTAAGATTTATATTTTTCATAAGATTTCTTTTAATTTGACAAATATACCGCAGTTTTTATTCTATATGCTACAACAAATTTACAGTTTTTGGATTTTTCTTCATACTTTTCCTACAAGATATAACTTCTTTCATTATTCTGCCAAATTTCATTATTCTGCGTCAAGGGGAAGTACCCTGTAGGTTTTGGTTCCCTTTGGAAACATATGGGAAATACGTAGTAGTAGGTAATATATACGGCCATATCTTTTGTTTGCGTACGCTTAGTGCCGCCGGCCCCTATGACGGCGAGTATCCATCCCGGATTTCCTCACGTAAAAAAAAAAAAAGCCGAGTAATTTATAAACGTAATCAAAACAGTGTCTCATGGCAACCTCACTTATCGGGTTCAATATTAAACGTAATGAAAACCAAGGACTTCTCCAAATACATACAGAAAATGATAAAAATCTGCGATTTTCATTCTGCAATGCGATACACACTACGATATACACTAAATAAGCGCTAACCTTATATACTTCAGTTGACAATTCAAAAGAACATTGTCTTACATAATTTAGCAAGGTTCTTAGGGTTCCGTAGTACTACAAGGAACCCCTATAATTTCGCTCTGTCCATCCGTCCGTCCACCTGTCTCCCTCAATTCTAATTTCAAATTAAAATGTATAAAGCGAAAATTATACTGGAATACCGAACTGCGGCATCAGGCCAGTCTAGATATCGCACAAGATGGAATAAAAAGATCAAAAACTAGGTTTAAAAATAAATGTTCCGATGATATTTAATGATTAAAACTAGCAGACCCGACCGTCCCACACCTTGCTGAAGCTGAGTGAATTAGAAAAAAACAATTAAAAAAAGTCTATTCTATATCTCAAGTTGGACCAAATTTAACATAAATACCAATTTCCATGACTGGGAACATACATAGTGACCCTGGATTTTTGTATATTTAAAATTAATGACAAAAATATGTAATAGCGGCTGTTCTCGCTACTTCAGTGTAGAATTAGGTGAAAACATTTAGAGTGATGATATATAGAATTTAGCCTTCCTCGATAAATGGGCTATCTAACGCTGAAAGAATTTTTCTAATCGCACCAGTAGTTGCTGAGATTACCCTACACGGACGAAGCCGCAGGGCAGCTAGTTAATATAATAAGTATTTTTTCAAAACAGTCACGGAGATCCAGAATAACCCTTCATCTGAAGCAGCCAGAATGCTTTATAGTAGTTAAGTATGATAGGACTGACATTATCATTATGGACTTAAAAGTCTCTAAATAAAAATAAATTTAAAAAAAAGAAAAAAAAAAGGACACTAACAAATTACCCTACTTCAAAATATCATTTATTAATTCATTACTCTGCATTGAATTTCAGCAAATTTAATTTTGAAAACTTACTGCTGGTTGGAAACTTAGGTTCGTCAGGCAATTTGCTGTATTTTTGCATCATTTTTTCATAAAGGCAACCAGGAGAACAATTGATGGCTTCACTATATATATAAATAAGTCTTTCATATAGAACAAGCTGGTGGTCTATTACCTGTATCGAGGTCGTGAAGAAGTACTAGTACACATATACACGCATTGTAATTATTATTAACACCTTAAGAGGCTCACGCTTGATTTTCGGATCAAGGACCGGATGCAGACGACAAGCGGCGCTTAAAGAGAGTACGCAATTAGACGCGTTAAAAACCGATTGCTATGGTACTTTACTCAACTATTTACACACATAATAACACACGTAATAAAATGCATTTTTGGATGATTCATTTCTTATGCAAATACTTATAAAGACACTGTTTGACAATATTTATGCATCATGCATTTTATTTTTTTTCCCCGAATCTTAATTGGCATGTACGTAAATCCAACTTTAGTTTTTTTAGCACTGTATAAAATGCTGTTTTTCCCCAAATAAAATATAATAAACAAAAATCCTTGCCTAACCACGAAGTGCCATTTAGGCCTGATGATATATATAGCTTTCTTCGATAAATGGGCTATCCAACACTGAAAGAATTTTTCAACTCGGACCAGTAGTTCCTGAGAGCAAACAAACAAACTCTTCAGCTTTTTATATTAGTATAGATATAAGCTGTTTCCCGTGATTTTTTCTGCGTAAAATTAGACTTGCCTCAGAGTTCCTTATTCTAGTCCTATCAAAAATCCGTTCTTAGCGGATGTATACTAACTGTAATCTAATTCCGTGCCAAATTTCATCTTTGTACGTCCCGCGGTTGTCGATATTATTTTTTTTTTATTTTTTTTTATTGGAGATAGGCAAGCGCTTGACCGCAGTCACACTTGATAAAGCGTAGATGCGGTCTATGGTGGAGCGCGCTTGCCTAGAATGAACCTATTCACTCTTGCCTTAAAGATACCCATGTTGTAGCGGTGGGGCTGACTGCCTACGTTACCAAGGACCCTGATACACGACAGCTGGTATTGCAAACGTGAGTATATTGCAATATAACCTGCCTGCTAATTAGTCTGTGTAGAATTAAAATCGATGAATGCCGGCTGTATGCACGAAAAACTGTCACGTTGCTTCTGAGGCGAGCGTGGAACAAGCGATACAGGGGCAAGATCAGCCGAAGCGTTCGGTGTTATCACGTAACATTATTGTTTGTAAACAGACTTTACAGGTAACCAATTTATTAAGAGTATTAATTAAATAGTGCAAAATTTGAATCCTTTTGCCTAAATCAAATTAACCACTTTTATTCTTTTAATCAACAGCTATCTCCCAGTGAAAGTCTCCGCTAAACATTTTGGACGTTACAAACAGAAGGATTAATTTTTATTTATTTGTATAAATCCAGAGCGGCATTTGACGCTCTGGATGAACGGCTTCAAAGAGTGGAGAAGATTAAGAATGCCGTTGTTGAAACAGGGTTGTTGTTCAGTTAAGTTTATTTGGAGATGGAGAAAAAAACTTTAACTTACACGAAACTGCAGTTTAATCTTATATATAAAATTCTCGTGTCACCGTACTCCTCCGAAACGGCTTGATCAACTTTTATGAAATTTTATATGCTTATTCAATAGGTCAGGAGAATTAGCCACTATCTATTTTTCTTTACTCCTAAGTGATAAGGGTGGCCCACGCGGACGAAGTCGCGGGGTACAGCTAGTATTTTATAAAGTATTTCCGATAGCGTGTTGTCATTATTAACTCATTGATAAATAGGCTTATTGCGGACAGATGATACAAGAAGAGTGGCATAGCGACGTCTTTGACCGCGGAGTCTGGGTGTATTATCCATATGTATGTATTTATATATTTCCAAAAAAAAAAATATTGTGTATAACAGACGGCTGTTACCTATAACATAGGCATTAAGTTGTTTACCTTAGGAACAGACGTCCGTGTTCCATATAGTCCTGTATATATTGATTTATAATCAATTGTTTTGTAAAAAATTAGAAACCCACTGAAATAAAATCAATTCTAATTCTAATTACGATCTCCCGTTACTTTATTTTAGGGCCCGAAAGGGTTTGTGATTCAAAGGCATATTATGAAAGTGAATCAAGCGTAAAGGTTCCATTTCAAATGAAAATATCCTTGTACCTTTGATATTATTGCCCCTTCTTAAAAATATATTCTGGAGCAGAAATTTATCTGCGTAAATATTTTATTTCAAAATGAGCAGTACACAACCTAAGCTGTACTGCTCATTTTGAAGTAAAATATATAGGGCTAACCCTATATTCCCGTAGGTATTGTAAGGGACGACTAAAAGTTCTGTTCTTGTTATTTTCAACTATGGTTATAATTTCATCTGTCATACAGATTTTCGTATCTGTAAGTCTATCTAGTATTTAATTAATAAACGACAGTCAAGAGCGTGTCAAGACACGCTTGTATACAAAGGTTCCGTATCTGATATGCTTTAAACGTATTTGTTATATAACTTCAAAAGTTGCTGTCCGATTTTGTTCAGAATAATTTTCCTAATGAGTTTATAGTTTTTCTATCAACATGGAAAATTTCGAGTCTCTTCGTCTTATAGTTTGGAAATACAAGGGGGGGGGACCACCTTACGGGCAGACAGAGCGGAACTATAAGGGTTCTTTTTATTACTTCAGAACCCTAAAAAGGGGACAGTAGCAGAAGTTTCTACAGAATTCTACAAAGTTTTTACTAGCACGAACATTTTCGATAGTTTTACATTTTACTTACTCTTACGTTCGAAACGAAACTTCAAATGAAGGTTCGTGCTTTCATTTACGCGATTTATATGACCGTAACGTCGATGATTCGAAACGTGCGAGGTCTGATTTAATTCGTGCTAGCTGCATTTAGCAAGTAAGTTGTATAAAACCGTAGCGTTAATGCCTCACTTGACGTTCGGTTTCGAACGTAAAAGTAAGTGAAACTATCAAGAATGTTCGTGCTAGGCCCTCAGTTTCTAAACACTTTACGTGTTCGTGAAGCGTAACCGCAAATATTAACGCGCCTTAATATTTCGGTCCCATAATGAACGATCCCATTAGCGAGTCGCACACGAGAAGTTCATCACGATCTCAATTAAAGGCATCTTATGTGCCACCGCATTTTACTGAGGTGTTTTATATCGCACTGTAATTAAATTACATTGCGTGCCGCGACAGCCACAACTCGAGTGAAGTTATTATTTTGACTTCTGTAATGTCACCGGATTATTTGTACTCAAGCGACAGGAAAGGTTTTATAATCTTACTAGCTATGCCCGCAACTTCGTCTGCGTAAAATTAGTGTTTAAAAGGTTCAATTTTTGCGTGATGCCTTTAACCTTCCTCGAAATGGGCTTTCTAACACTGTAATATTTTTTCAAATTGAACCAGTACTTTCTGAGATTAGCGCATTCAAGTAAACAAACAAACTCTTCAGCTTTATATATTAGTATAGATTGAGTTAGTTATTTCATTTACTAGGCTTAAGAAGACTTTCATTAGTCTATATCTATAGAGCTATGTTCTATTTTTAACGCTGTATATAATACTGTATATTTGCGTATCGACGACGCTGAAAAAGCGCCAAGGCCGAGGTTTTAACGCAACGCTTTTTAGGGTTCCGTAGTACTAGAAGGAATCCTTATAATTTCGCCCTGTCTGTCTGACTGCTCGTAAGGTGGTCCTTCCCTAGCATTTCCAAACTATTAGACGTAGAGACTTGAAATTTTCCATGTTTATAGAACACGCTAAAAACTCATTAGAAAAATTATTTTGAACGAAATTGGGCAATAGCTTTGAAGTTATTTAACAAATACGTTTATAGCGTATCAGATACGGAACCTTCTATATAAGCGTGTCTTGACACGCTCTTGCGTATTTTTTAATTCTCGTGCGAATAACGACTTATCCTAAAATAATAGCTGCGCCTGAAATCAATCATCAGCCGAGTGACATTACACAATCAAATTAATTGATCACCAGAGTTGAGGCATAAAAACTCGAAGCAAAAGTAAGGCAAAGTTTTAAGGAGAAGCTAACGAGAAACGGGGCGATGAGAGATGAAAGTTCAGTCGGAGTCCGCAGTGAGCGCAGCGGACAAGAATGGCTGCAATTCAAAACTCGATTAAAATTTGAATATCCCGACGTGATTATTAAAATATTTTAAATATAAGATTAATTTCACTGCCAAGACTTGCTCTATAATTTCAAATTTAACGTAGCAATCTTAATTCCATTAATTCGTGTCCATGTAAATTCAATAGATTAAGAGATTAAAATAAATTGTGAAGTTAATTTTCATTAAGTTTATTTTACTCTTATGCCGGAGCCAGACACAGCTTCATTTGAATGATCATTTCAATGATCATGTAGTATGGCCTGGGACTTTGTGTAACTTCACAAAGTTTTATAGTACTTTGTTGTGACTTTAAAGTCAAAAATGTACAAACACTTTGAGCTATGTTTGGCTCCGGTATAAGGATAGTTAGTGTAATATTTTCTATTCACGTAATATAATTACAGCTTTTATATGTATTGTAACAGTTTTTTTACATATTACTTAGTTATTTTGTAGTCGTCTTTTAGTATTAAGTGTATTAATGTAAGTGATTGTTAATAAACCTAATAAATTAAAAAAACAAAGCAAGATTTTAGGTATTTATTTGATTACGTGCTTCGGGGATTAATGTCTTAGTGTCAACGCATTTTCTTTTTTTTTAAAGTACCTTAATATTGGTATAAACAGTATAGGACTATAAGCGAAGTGAATCGAGGCCAGAAAGATATTTAGTTCATCTTTTTAGGATATGCACGGCCGTCGTACGCGCTTCCTTTCAAGATGGCGTACCTTGTTTTTAGACTTCAGAAGTAAGTTATGTTCTTTTGTTTTTATAGTAAATTGAATGGGACATGAAAAAATAATATTTTCATAGTTTGAGAACTACATCACGGTTAAAAATTAAAACAAAAAACGTTAATTTTTTTTTCTTTTGATTCAAAAACGGTTATAAATAATCTGAAATTTACTGTATCTAAGTATCGCACTAGTACTTATATACCCCAAATAGATGAACTAAATATCCTCCTGGAGCCAATTCACTCAACTTATCGTCCTATACCCTTAATACCAACATATGGAGAATAGGTTACCTTATACTATACTATAAGGTAGGTATACCTTTTGTAACAAATATTGTAATAACTTCCACGTCTGTGTAAGTTAATATGGAACGTGATCGATTGCCTCGATGTGTCTGAAGATGAAATAACAGATGAAGTTTATTTGCATTTAAAGTGTTGATACAAGAATACGGGGTCTTTGTTATTTTAAATTCACGTATCCGTTTGAGTTGAAGTTTATTCAACATGTGTATGAGAGAGATAGTATTTGTGAGCTATAAAATAAATGGAATAGGTAATCTCAAGGTAATGATGCGGATGTATTTTTAACACCAGTACGTACCAACGTATATTACCAATCACAAGTTGATAGCTCTCATCGTATCTGTGATAGAAGAAGACAGGAATAGCTACGCACCCGTCCTTAACCAGTTTCCACAGGAATTAAATATTGGACAGGTATTTTTTGATGAATCTCTTATTCTTCGTTAAGCCTAAATTCATCGTAGTTTCATAGTCGTCACGAAGTTTGTATCTTTCTTAATTTGTTCAAACATGGTTACTGACAAACTTTGATTCTTAACTGCCATCATAAAAATTGCGAGCATTCCTTACTCCAAGCGAAAATCTCACTTTTGAGAGTTACCCACTCAATAGCCTATATTTTAACCCAATCCTGTATATTGTTGATGTTGATCCGTAATCCATCCACCTGGGATGAACTACGCATTCCTGAAGATTCGTCACATGGTCCATCTTCTTCCTAGCGTTATCCCGGTCTAGTACCACCTACCCAGTCCTTTCAACTTGGCTGCCATCGTTGCAACGTCTGTAATTAGTGTTCTGGAACGCAGTTCGCTATTCTGAATCCTGCCTTTTCGTCTGAAATATAAAATAACAATTCCCGCGAAAAAGGGTTCGCGCCTCTTTCACGGGCGTGGCGTTCACGGGTACACATCCAAATTCACGGCCCCTTGTAATTAAATTTCGCCACTGGGTTCAATATTATAATTTATATTAATATAATTCTGATAACTGCATCTTTATAGAAAGTTTGAAATGTAATTTTTATGTTTAATAAAGACAATTCTAATCATATAATATGGCAATTCAAAAGTTCAGCAAACAGCTTTTTCCACGTTTATTTCGCGGCCAGTTCCACGAACAACTGTCAACATTCCGTGAATGTGGAGAGCATGACCTATGCCGTGAATAGAGCGGATGATAAGGAGATAGGGCCAAGTTAAGGAGTTCTAAGGCCTCTCGCATGTTATTGCTACATTATATTACACACTATAGAAAATTTTAAGTTGTTGAAAGTATTCTCCAAGTGTCTTTATCTATTATAGTACATGGGGATATATCTTTAAAGACGACCTGATTTTCATTGTGATTGAAAAATAATTGTGCTTTCCTAGAGGTCCCTTTTAAATCGTAGTCTCCATCATACACAAACACATCATACATCTTTAAAATGTTATGCAAGTAAATTTGTTAATAGATAGCTGCGTGTAATTATTTTGTAGTGCAGACCTCTCTCGCTTCTAACCTAGCACTTATCTTCTTCACAGTTATTCACCGCTTATAAAATACTATGAAAAACATCTTTCGGCACACTTTAAAAGGCACAAAACCCTATTCAAGGCAGGGGTCACTACCCACTGCGCCAACGGGCCAGCCAATAATAATTAAGTATATGTATCTATCTTCTTTGATGATGAAAATGTAAAGAGTAATGTAAACTCAGGACGTAACAATATTAATTTGTTCACAAATTGACCGTATAAAACACAAAAAGTTTTCGGCTTCCTTTATCCTGACCTTAAATATCCACTCAACAATTGGCCTCAGAAGGCTTAAGAAGATACTAAAATTTTACAGCAGCAACACTGTTTGTTGTACAAAGAGTATCGTTAATGTGGATGCACCTTAAGACCGCATTCCCTATGATGCACGTGGAAATAAAGAATTCAGAGTGAAGTCAAAGTTCGAGCAGCGCTAATAGCCTCTCCCAAGGGGTCGCATTCCCCTACACTATTCGATATTTAGTACCGCATCGTACCATCTTAAGATCCTTGAATAAAAAATGAGGAGAGCGACAAAGAAGACAGATGTAAGAACGTGAAAATTTCCTTAAGTAAATTCGAAAAACTCGTTCGGAATGGGACAAAAACTTTTGAAGTTATTTAACTAAATAGTATCAGATACCGAACGCTTCTATATAAACCACAGCCACTTTATTATTTAAAGGTTCTATCCAAAGCCTAAGATTCCGAAGCACCAGAAACATTTTATTTGGACAGTAAACAGTCTCGTCAAATATACCTAAATATAAGATTTAGCAGTTTTATTTATCTTACAGAGTTAGAATATCTTAGTAAACAAACCACTTAAAACAATTTTAACACTTGGCATATACTTTTAGCCCACGGTCACCCTCCGTACGGACGGAGCACTAAAAAGATTAAACTTATAAAATTACTTCAACCAATGGCAATCCGCTTATTCGCCATATTGCTGCACTTGCGAACTCGAATTTCGCTTCAGCTATTTCTAATTCGCTTACTCGGAGATTCACATTGAGACATTTCGCATGGAGACTTTTTAGCAGAATCTTCTCGAATATAACTTGTTTTTCTATTGAATAGTAAAAATCTTGCAAGAAAGAAGTTGCTAACATTTTAGCGGCCAACCTAAGTTGAAGGACATTGTTGTAGGTCAGTCAATGTCAAAGTCAAGTCTATAATATTTATGCATTAATACGTGAAGCCAAAACTTTCGGTACCATTTTACGAAAGTTGCGCGGACGGAGGAGTATGAAATTTGGCACAATTATAGTTTATATAAAGGAGGGTGTGCGAATGCTAACATTTTCATAAAATATGCATTAAATATTAAATTAAAATCGCACGCACACCAATGCATTTGGTAATGTCGAATACACATAGCTTTGTGTCGACATTGAGTATTCTTCTATATTTATTAGGGTATCCTGGAAGTGAAGAATTATAAACATTCTAAAATATTGCATTTAGGGGTAGCGCCACGCTTTTATCCTATTGGTATGCAGCCAAATCGTTCCGGGGCGTGCGCGTACAAAAGCCATAGCAGGAACATTCCGAACCGTTCGCGTCGACAAGTCGACTTTGAGAATATTCGTGCGGGGCCATAGCGGACCCTCCTAGTGTCAACGCGGGTTGCGTCGGAATTGATTAAAGGCGTGACACGATCAAGACTTGCCCCCTGTGGACCCGGCTCGAATATTTTCATCCTAAATACAGTCGAATCTTCGAAGGAAGGAATAGAATAATTTATAGTATAGAAATGTTATATACGATTAAATGCCAATCTTGTAATGTACGTTATATTCTTTTGGACATCAAAAACTATACTTGTACCAAAGATAATTTAATTCTTTTATTGAATACGGGCTGCAACCCGCCCGCGGTGCTTATGTTAAATTTTTAGAGTTTTTATTTTTTGTGCCGAACCCTAATTATTTATCTAA
The DNA here is from genome assembly GCA_024363005.1 of Charaxes varanes. Classification (NCBI taxonomy): domain Eukaryota; kingdom Metazoa; phylum Arthropoda; class Insecta; order Lepidoptera; family Nymphalidae; genus Charaxes; species Charaxes varanes. The sequence continues at coordinate 76,067 of JANCMC010026165.1, forward strand.
AAGCAAAGTAGCTTGTGCTGTTTCTTGTAAAATAAACTATCTACCAATGAAAGTTCCGTCCAAATCGGTCCAGTTGAGATTACCAGGAACAAACAGACAAAAAGACAGACAGACATACAAACAGACCCTTCGATATTATATCCTTTGCCGAGCTATGTGATGTCACAAGCACAATAATTTAAAATATAGATATAAATCAACCTAATAATTAATAGTTTCATAAAATAACTTTATTTCATTACCTTGAAATATTTTATATAACGTATTTACCTAATATTTATAATACCGGAGCCAGACGTAGCTTCATTTGAATGATCATGTAGTGTGGCCGGGGACTTTGTGTAACTTGTAGAAATTTGGAGAATTGAAGGACAAAAATATACAAACACTTTAAAGCTATGTCTGGCTCCGGTGTAACTACTGTACTCTACTCTACTGTACTCTAGTGGAACACGGAGAAAATGTGTAAAAATAACCGGGTCTTCAAAAAAGAAGTTTGGCAAACGCTGTTATACATCATTTATTATATATTAGAAGTTAATCTTCGGCCACTTCGAAATGATTTTATTATTTTTATGTATATAAATACAAACTTGTTAGAAGCTAAACTTCGGTCACTTCTAAATGCTTGTTATTATTTATACAGTCTTATCGCGCTCGCAATAAAGCGGGCATGTAATGGAGATGAGATAGATTGCCTAACCAGTTCCAGTCTGATCTTATCCTATAATCATTTCCTCCTTTTAATCTTCATCATGGTGATGGTCAATCTCATTTCTTCGATTATTATTCAAGGTCTTCAGAAGGTGGACGTAGAGTAATATGAAGAGGAGAATAAGACGTTAGATATCAATAGAGATAATGAAGGTACCGTCAGTTGCTACATATATTTTTAAAGAAGACATCATCTTGGCTCGTGGTATCCTGCACGAATCTTACTATAACATCCGCTTATTTCAAAATTCAAAAATATATGTTTTTAATAAGCGGCCTGATATATCCACATACGTATAATTATTTTCTACGTGTGCATGTCACTAAACTTGTGCTAAAATGTTAACTTTTAGTCTTAATTTGCGGGGATCCATGAATATTCTTGGGGTAAATTAATAGGTTTTTTAT
>JANCMC010026214.1:0-29847 GCA_024363005.1 Charaxes varanes
AATTACAGTTGCAAAGTTTGGTAATTTTCCAATGAAAATAATAGCGTTGCATTTCCTTTGGCTAAGCAGCGGATCGGATTTTGATTAAAAAACTTTTATGTGCCAATCAAAATTATGAGTCCGTGTCTCCGAACTTTGTAGATGGTAAAATTCAGAATAAAAAAAATAAACTTTTTTTTTTTATGCACAATTTTACAGCCAAATTATAATTGGGAACCTTTAAAAAACTATAATTCTTTAATGGAAATTTACTAGACCATGAAAATAAATTTTTCTATCTTTATTATTTATTTATTTAACATTTTAACATTTTACAATCAATTGTGAGCAAATAGCATAGTAAAACCACTGAGGTTTGTCTCCATGCTATGGAAGATGTCAGCCACGAGTCGCCAGCATACATTAATTTGTTACAATACAAATTTAGAGCATATAGAAACGTCTATACGAATGAAAGATTTTGACTTGTAATAAAAATAAAAAAAAAATCATAATAAACATATGACGGTCATACGAGCATATAGAAACGTCTATACGAATGAAAGATTTTGACTTGTAATAAAAAAAAAAAAAATCATAATAAACATATGACGGTCATAAGAGCATATAGAAACGTCTGTACGAATGAAAGATTTTGACTTGTAATAAAAATAAAAAAAAATCATAATAAACATATAACGGTCATACGAGCATATAGAAACGTCTATACGAATGAAAGATTTTGACTTGTAATAAAAATAAAAAAAAAATCATAATAAACATATGACGGTCATACGAGCATATAGAAACGTCTATACGAATGAAAGATTTTGACTTGTAATAAAAATAAAAAAAAAATCATAATAAACATATTTGGCACAAATAACAAACCTGTACACGAAAAGTCGTATATTGTTTGACATAAATAACAAATAAATTTATTACCTTAAAATTACGTTGTTTGTCCGCGATGAACTCCTAAACTACTTTTCCGATTTTAATCAAATTTGCACATCTTGTGCCGTTGTATCCAACTTGAAAGATAGAATAGCTAACATCTCAATTTATAGTCGCAAATAAAAATGAATCGCTGAAGTGCATGCACTTGCATAAGTTCCGAACGACTAAAAACAAATTGGATAATTTCTTTTCTATTGTGTTAGTTATTAAAAAAGGAGTGGCAAAATGAAAGCAAAAAGGAAATTAAACGGAAACGGAACGAGAACAAGGACGGAAACGGAACGAGAACGAGGACGGAGACGGGAACGGGAACGGGAACGGGGAATAATGGTATAGGCTTACAATTTTATCGCAACGGTTTATCGGAACGCGTGTAGCGGCTTTTAGATGGGGCTTCCCTCATTGAAAATCATAAAAGTTTCGTGAATTGAAACGTTAAAAATATAACATTATTGTAATTTCGGTTTCAATTTGGGTTTTAGTTATACGTAAATGCATACGTATTTAATCGGTGATATCTTAATTAATATACATTAATAATTATTGTTTAAAAAAATATTATACACTATTTCATGGCCTTGTTAATTCTTTTTTGTAACGTACTTTTACTTGACCCGTGTTTATCTCTCTAAATGACCTTTTATAAAGATGGGTAAAAGAGATTCCTGTATGAGATAAAACCTGTTTGTGTAAACATTTATTTTTAATTATTTCTAAGTACAGTTGCTGCATTTTTTTGTATCCAGTCCGCGTTATTCCCGCTATTGTGTAATTTAATTATTATTCATTTATAAGAGTGAAATTGTTATTTACAAAATAAGTTGCGAGCCCTAAAGAGAGGCGTCAGGGGCCACATGCTAGTGGATCCCGTGTTGCCGACCACTGGTTTAAACAAACTCATGATATGTCTCTAGGATATAGGATATAATATGAGACTTTAAACAAAAACACCTGCTTGTACTTTATTAAATAAATAGTTATACTCTGTACTGAAGAAATATTTTCAAAATTTTCTTCAAAACTTTATTTGAATCTTTTTTATTTCAAAACTGTTCTGTCCGTTTAATGATAAATTTAAACAACATGTTAAAAACATCCTTATTCGTAAGGCATATTATACAGTAGAAGACTATATTAAAGATAAAACTGCTTGTAAGTTGAGTTGCTACAGCTTTGTACTTTATAGTTAACCCTCGCTGTTGTAATTACAGGACCGTCATTACCGGCATTCACTAAGTTACCGGCTAATGTTCCGAGAGCTTTTGACAACTCTCTCTCGCTGTAATAACGTTTTTGCGTAGCTAATTAGTATTTATCTACAGCCATGTTTATCTTTGTCTTGGAAGTTTTATCCATTATTAATAAAGCCTTCAAAATGTGTGATTTTTACTGTACATTGTAATTTCTAAGTACAAATCAGTAAGTGATAACATATACTTACAAAATATAGAATCATAACCTATTTTGTAGATGGTTAAAACATTAATAAGTGCACGGTCCACAACCCACAAGTTTGGTGGAAAGTTTGATACATCGAGGGCCTCGCTGTTGTAATTACAGGACCGTCATTACCGGCATTCACTAAGTTACCGGCTAATGTTCCGAGAGCTTTTGACATAATATTAAGTATTAATGGCTGATGGACCAGGCTCTGAACACTAAATGGTTTTAAAATAATTTTTAAGAAAAAAAAAGATTAAAAAGAGCCTGTATTTTTAATGTATTAAAATTAAATTATACTAAAATATACTTTCCCTTTAAAACTTAGACTATCAACTTATATAAATTTATGTAATATAAAAGTTTTTTTTCTGTATTTATAAGACTTTTGTTTTTTATATGGGTCCTAGCCTGAAATAAAAAGATTTTATTTTAACTTTATTTTAAATAGGTACTTGACTACTTGCTCATTATAATTGATAAAAAATATATCATGAAGACGCTACGATACATTTTTTTATTATTCAAAATTAACTCAAAATAGTTTTATAGTTTTATTATGTGTTTGGTTTTGGAAATAAACTGTATGATAATGGCCAAAATATTCCATCTGTAGTTTTCGGTTTCAATTGTTTTTCTTCTTGTCGCTTTATGCTTCCTACATTAACTACACTATTGGCCATTTTCAATAAAAGATTGCTTTCTACACTCCTATTTTTCGGGTGCTTCCTCGCTTCTTCTGACGCCTCGGTTATTACTTTTGAAATTATATTAAATAGATCTGTTCCATCCGAATTCACTTTTATAACTTCTTCGGGTTCATCTAAAGTTTTTACATTATACGGAACACTGTTTCGTGTTTCTCTTAAATATCCACTTTCGATATGTTTATCGGTATTTGCATTTACATATCTCCTGACACGTATGTCGAAATCAGGGTTTTTTGGTACGTGTATATTGTAATTGTTACTTCTAGCAATAATATTCACTATTGCCGCAATTAAATACAGCGGTATGATCATTTTGAGGATTTTTGTGAAACTTTAACCGTTTACGCAGCGCACGCAGAGGAAGCTCTCAAAAGGGCGTAAATACGCCACGATTTTGAAACATTCTTTATTGTCGTTCAACTCCTATCATCATATCAGCGTGATGATATATAGCCTGAAGCTTTTCTCGATAAATGGGCTATCTAACACTAAAATATTTTTTTAAAATCGAACCATTAGTTCCTGAGATTAGCGCGTTCAAGCAAACAAACAAACGAACTCTTCAGCTATATATATTATTAGCTGTGCCCGCGACTTCAGCCGCGTATAATTCGTTTTTAAAAAAGGTTCAATTTTAACATATTGCCTTCATCGATACATGGCTATATACATTGAAATAATTTTCAAATCGGATCAGTAGTTCCTGAGATTAGCGCGCTCATGCAAACAAACAAACTAACAAGCTATTGCACCGTTTACAATCGCAGCTACTACATTTAAAATCTACTCGTACAGTAGTTGGATTGCGTCCAAATGTATGTTTAATTGAATTGCAGTCTCATGTTGCGACATAACTGTCAACTTTAGACCGTAAATGTATCTCCAGTTAGATGAAATATCGTAGCCGAAAGATTAACTATATAATCAAATTCTAATATGTATATAATGCTGAAGAGTTTGTTTGAACGCGCTAATCTCCGGAACTACCGATCCAATTTGAATAATTATTTCAGCGTTAGATAGCCCATCTATCGAGGAAGGTTAAAGGCTATATACCATGACGCTGAGACCAATAGGAGCGGAGCACCAATGAAGAATGTTTCAAAATCGGCGGTTTTTCCCCCCCTTTGAGAGCTTTCGCTGCGTGCGTTGCGTAAACGGTTAAAGTTTCACAAAAATCATGTATGACGGAATTGTTCCCCTTTAAAAGTTCTAAATAAAAGCGCGACAGCATATGTCTATATTTTAAGGATGTTAATCTTATGTTAATTTTTTTATGTTAATCAAATTTATTCTAAAATAATGCATTAATTGTGAAGGTCTTTTTATAAATATAATATCAATCCTTATCCAAAAACTGTTTTTAGGCCTCTAAGTGATACGAGTGGCACACGCAGGCGAAGCCATAGGCTACAGCTAGTTGAGTTATAAAGAAAGACTTCCCACAACTTAAACTTTCAAGAGCCCTTGGGCCACCGTAATTGGTTCCTATCGAATAATCCGTACATGGCGGATTTCTACTAACTAGAAACTACCTCTTTGCCAAGTATCATCTTTGTACGCCCCGCGGTTTTCGAGATTCCGTGATCGATGACCTTTTTCTTTTATTTCATATTAGCTGTGCCCGCGATTTCGTCCGCGTAACATTAGGTAAAAAAAAATTAGATTTCATTTTAGCTTGATGTTATATAGCCTTCCTCGATACATGGTCTATCTAAAACTGAAATAATTTTTCAAATCGGATCGGTAGTTCCTGAGGTTAGCGTGTTAAAGCAAACAAACAAGCAAACTCTTCAGCTTTATATATTAGTATAGATTCTCGTATATCCAAGTAAAATATCCCTCCAGCGTATTGGTCCTTAATAAATAAATATATACAGGACTGTATGTCACACGGACGTCTGTTTTCTAAGGTAGATAACTTAATGCCTGTGTTATAGGTAACAGACGCCTGTTATATACATTTTTAGTAGAAATATATAAATATACACCCAAACTCGAGGCGGGAATCGAACCTACGATCTCCGGAGCTAAAGGTAGGGTTACTACCCATTGCGCCAACGGGTCAGTCAAATTGTAAATGTCCCTAGTAAATATTGTTCCCTACTCAGCCAGCCGAGTACAGATCTATAATTGTTAATATTAATATGTATGAAGTTTGGAATGTATCAAGAAGTTCCTTCGAGAGAACTTTAGATTCACTTTGTTCCGCTCTTCACTTTGCTTCGTGTAAATTATTTCCACTTGGTCGACACTTTGCAGACACTTTGCACCTTACTAACCTCAGAGTTTCGTGTTTACCTCAAAGGTTTAAATGGCAAAGCTTGGGTCTTGTCAAATGACTAGCTGTTTTCCGGACTCCTAAAATTGTTTAGAATTTTAATAGATTGAAGTTTTTAGCGAACATCTACTAACTACCTCTGTCAAATGTTAGCAAAAAAATTAAAATCCCTTTATATGTACTTGCAAGAGCCCACATACCTTCTTAATCTAAGCCTGTCGTATATAAGTTCCTAAACGAACTTCCACTAACTATAAACCTAGAAATTTATCAAAACGGTGCAGCAGTTTAGGAGTAAAAGCGTAACAGACAGAGTTACTTACACGTTTATAATATTAGTAAGTATTAGACAATAAGGAGTTTGCCTCAAATAGTAATCTTTGTCTTTCCAATGTCCCTTTAGAGGGTCTAGCATGACTTTTTCGAACCGACGTAACTCGACGAGTCGACTTTACTTAGGATGCAAATGTTCGTGCCAGGCCCACAGCGGACCCTTATGAGAGTCAACGCCGGGTGCATTAGCATTGATTAAAAGCGTGACAGGATTAAGACATGCCTCCTGGGCGCCTCGCTCGAACTTTCATCCTAAGTAACCTCGAATCGTTGACTTATTTCACTTGGTATGACTCCTTAAGGCCTCTAATGTATTAAGAAGTCATACAGAGGATGCTGTGATTATGATACCACTATAAGTTATTGCTATTATTTGTTTTATTATGCTTTAAAAATACCCTTCCTCGTGCACATCTCATAAAAGCCAGCCATCTTGCTTCGTTCGCCTGACACTCTATAAAATTTTATACTCTTAATTACAACGTGTCCTCTCTTTCACACTTCATACCATAATATAATCCGTTTCATTCACTCATACCTTACGTTCCATTGCTCATTATATATATGGTCTGATATTTTAATGTTACTTGGATACAAGCTAGTTAGTTATTAGATAAACAGTTATCTGGCGTTATCCTGGTCAAGTACCAGGCTTCCCTTAAACTGCAGAGGATAAGACTGTGGGGCTAGTTAAGATGACCCACTGCCATCTGACCTCACCACCGAAACACTATATATAGATAGATATATCTCTACAATCTGGTCTAATATCACTCAGTTACATTAAAAGGGACCCATATTACGTGCCTTCCTAAACGAAGGAGGTCAGATTTTTTTTTAAATACATATGACTATATGACACACGAGCGTCTATTCCTAAGGTAGACAACTTAATGCCCGTGTAACAAACGTCTGTCATACACAAAAGTTTTTTTTAGAAATGTATTAATACATACATATAGATAATACACACAGACTCGAGGCGGGAATCGAACCTAGAACCCACGGGGCAGAACGCAGGATGCGCCAACGGGCCATTCGAAATTAAAAACCATTCTAATTATGGTTTTGAGCCGGCATTTTATAAATTAATTAATTAATTTATAAAATGCCGGCTACTAATTAAACTACTAACTCCTCCGTTAGAAACCTACCAGTTGTTAAAATTATTATGTATCGAGTTTGGAATGTATCCAGAAGTTTCTTCAACGGAACTTTGCTTGGTGTAAATTAATTTCACTTGGATGACACTTTACAGTTTGACCTTACCAACCACGAAGCATCGTGTTTACCTCACAGCGTTAAATCGTAGTGCTTGGCGCATATCCAAATGAACATGTGTTGAACCAAATTGTAAATTCTAACCACTGTAGCGAACTTTATTCTATAAAATGTGTGCCAAGCGATGAAGGTGACAGTTGGTTAATGGACAGGTGCTGCGGCTAAGCTGTGCATTGTGTGCACTTTAAAGGCAATTCAAATTTTTGAATTGCGTTTAAGTGCTCTCCTTGTTTTGAGCTTCAAACATTTATATACTTGTTTCAGCAATCGATGTTTAAGATTCCAGATTTAATAACCTCTTGTTAGTAGATGACGTATCAATCAATACTGACATCGTTATTTTGTTTTAATACATGAAAAAAGATACAAGATTTTATTGATATGATTAGGCATACAGGTCAAACTTATTATTTAATTTCATAATCTTATGTACTCCACACCTTCCTTTCCTGACCCACCTGAATTCATTTTTTCCCCGCAAAGACATCCAAGTCGTCTTATATATATATATATATAAATACATACCATGTAATTGGTTTGCTAAGGTCACTAAGGTCAAATATCGTTTGCACGTCAATTAGTTATACGGCTTATTTTTCCATGTTATACATCACGTTAATTTCTAACAATAACCCCTATCAAAATTTTCTTTAAGTACGAACTGTGATCAAAAATGCTAAAGCACTTTCTTGGTCGACTATACTGAGCTATTTTCAATACAATATTTGTCGTTTATGAATCGTTTCTTAATATTATACATAATAAATAGAATATTTAATACAAATGTAGGCTATTTTACGGATTCTCATCCGTGGAATCATTAATTAATGTGTCATCTTCCTCTTATTAATCTCGCCATGCACGACATAGACTACTAAAGATATTTCCTATTGTATCTAGAAAAAGTTTAGTAGTAGATTCGAACTCATTGTCATTGTAATTACGAACGCGAATAAAATATTTCCGCTAGTTCTTTTTAAGTATTAATCAATAAAAATAAGCCTTTAATTGGATATAAATAATGGAATCGTTTTGAATTGTTGTTAATGCCTTATTAATTTTATTTATTGAAATCATAGAAATAACTATGAGCATTTAGTAATAAAGTAATTCATTATCAAATCCAATGATGTTCAAGTAGACTTTAACAAGTTCTTTTAAATCGTCGAATATTTTAAAAGTTACCACTGATACGGAAAAGTCGGAATACGAGAAGAATCAGCAAGAAACTCATTAGCTAGCCACTCATTTAAAAATATTTTTTATAAAAATAAGTTCATTTCATTTGCATTTAAGTGTTTAGCTTACCTCTAGCTAGTTCCTCTGGTTCTGGCATCAAGTGTATTCGAAATTTTAATAATGTGTTTTTTATGCTGACATTTCTTGTTTAGGTGCACATATTAAATTTGAAACTCTACTTTGTTTTGCAATAAAATTAATATTAAAACTTAAATATAGATCTTAATTACATAATGTATTATATATGTACTTAAAACTATTATGAGCAAGGCCTTATTGACAATGAAAAATATAATAATTTATTAATGTTCCATCTTATTAGTTAAAAAAAGTTAAAAAAAAAATCCTAATAGATTATGTATTTATAACCAATCGAAAGCTATTTACATATCTGTATAACACATTTTTAGTCTATTTGTCCAACTGTACTCGTAGAAATATTGGTGTAGTAAAGTTTCAATAGTTCAACGACAGAACTAAAGATATTGTATTGCTTGGGTTCGATGAGTCTGTAAGTCTAATGTTAAATCCTACTTGCTCTAACTTTGACTAAATTGCACGGGCAATTTTATACATTAATAATTCATGTCTTTTGAGTTAATATTTCAATGAGAGACGGAGAATTAATGGTTTTGTTTGCGTATTTTTTATAAAAAGCTCTGAACTTTTCAAGTTATTCATATTTATTCTTATAAATTCTTTTGGTTTTTTATATAATTACATATTTACTATTGTAAAATCGGTTGATGCTCTTTAGTATAGAACGAAAAAAGTAACCCTTATTAATTAATTCATTCATTCATTCTTTTAAAAATATGGAACTTGAGTGGCAGCAAAAAGTTTTCTTCAATAAATTATGTTCATAATTTTTTTTTATTGTGCATGTGGAAAAGGAGCAGGCAGTTTACATAAGTGGCTACCGACGTCAATGGATATCTCCACCACCAGAATGCTACAAAATGTGTTACCGGCCTGTAATGGCGAAATCTATAGTCCGTCTTATTAACAGATATATTAGTTTATCAAATGTTGTTATAAGCAATATGTTTGTATAAGCATATAAATGGAGATTCGCAAGCGATTTGTCATTTAGTCGTTCTAACCAATCGGACGCTGTATCCGATGTAGTTATATTCAGGTTTGACTGTATATCATAAAGTTACTTTTAATGGTCGACAATAGTTTACTTACGGTAACACCTTCTACGATCTTTTCGTCAAATTCGACTCCATCTTGGAATTTGATAACGTGTTCACCACTAATGTCATTAGTGGTTAAAGTATAATTGTCGCCATCTTTTTCCAGTTTTTGTGTAGGTTTTGATTTAAGGAAAAATTCAAGTTTTTCTTCTGGCACACCTATATGGAAAACATTTACATTTAAATTAGTGTTGGAAGGACTAAACTTATTTTTTCCTTAGCAAAATTTTCTTTAAATAGGAGCTGTCATCCAAATTTGTAAACCACTTTCTTGGTCGACTAAACGTCCTCCTAATATATAAATCTGAAGAGTTTGCTTGTTTGCTTCAACGCACTAATCTCAGGAACTACTGGTCCGATTTGAAAAATTCTTTCCGTGTTAGATAGCCCATTAATCGAGGAAGGCTATAAGCTATATATCATCACGCCAAGACTAATAGAAGCGGAGCACCATTGAAGAATGTTTCAAAATCGGGGGATTTTTGTCCCCTTTTGAGAGCTTCCGCTGCGTGCGCTGCGTAAACGGTTAAAGTGTCTCAAAAATCGTGTATGACAGAATTGTTCCCCTTTAAAAGTTCTAAATAAAAGTCCGCGACAGCATATGTCTATCTTTTAAGGTTGGCTCACTATAACCTTTTTTAAGAAGACGAACTGTTTATTAATTTAGATGACTTTGGTTTAGCATTTGAAAGAGAGAATGACGGTCTTAGCGCTGAAAACCATGGATCTGACAGAATATCGGAGAAAGATAAATCGCAAGGTAGTTAAGAAATACATTTTAATATTTATTTACTACATTATTGTTAAGTTCTTTAAAGTATATAAATTTTTCTATGTAAGCTACTCTGTATCAATTTTCATCTATTTCATCAAAATTTGTGTGAAAAATTATTGAATATGAATCTCAGACAGCATTCAAACTTCTAAATTACTGTATAACTGTTAAATTAATGTACTAAGTACATATATCTTACGATCCTTTTCTTTTTTATAATCGCACTTAAACACAAAACAGAACACCGTGAAAACGGTTAAAAGAATTTGTTTTATCTTTTCAACTCGCCGCACGTCCAAAGCTGGCTTTCGAAGTTATAATACTTTTTGAGTACTACCCATGTTCGCTGTACAGCGTCACAACATTATCAGATTAAATATTATAAGAATATTTTTTAAAATAAAATAATGTTTTTTTAATGTATTAGTTAAAAAAGAAATTGAATAATAATAATAATATCTTTATTTGCAAGAATGTGGTACAAATGGTGTTATAAAGTAATTAATTCCAATAAATTCAACTACAATTTTAGTGCGCAAATAGATTAGGGAATTTTAATATTATGTTAAAGTTAAATTATTCATAATTCATTTAAAATTATTTATAGACTACACCATTAAAACATTAGGTATAAAAAAATAAAATTAATAGAACAGTAATAATAATAAAATGTCTAAAAAATGTAATTCATAGTCAATCGATTAAATTTAAAATATGTGTTTTCTCACGCGTTCGAGCATTGCACAAAAACCACTCTCGGTCTCCCCAACCATTATTGAAAATATATCTTAATTTAATCTCTTTACTTTTTTGTGGTCTGGTTCATTTTCTGTCGCCGCTATTCGGACTTGCTCTATGCACCAATAGAGCAGAAGTTAAATAAATTATTGCTTATTTTGACTCGCTTATTAGTTAAATTATCTATCTGTGTCACAATTATCCATTCGACACTTGTTTCCAACTCTACAACTGACATCATTCTGTAATTAGTTTCATTTCAAAAATATATTTGTAGAATTGAAGATATGTTTTTGTGTATGCATTCGTATAAACATGGTGTTAAAGACGTAGTATCCACTGATACTACGTAAATATTATTAAATATTTACTGTAATTATAACTCACCAAATTGGTGTATGCACGCTGACGTTTATTGAAGGCTTTTATTAAAATTTATTTTTAATTAAAAATATTTAATTTTACTTCAGTTGTTTTTATACGTTTAGGTTTAAATGACACTGATGGAATCTCTAACTGTCTCTATATCTATATAGTTCAGAGACAATCCGGCTACGTAAATATTATCCATCAAAACGAAATAATTTCAAGAGTCGAGAATCAATTAACTTGGCAAATAACGAGAGGGCAAGCCCATTTATTTCTTATTTACTTGTAATCCTATTGCGGACTTCAAATTCGTCACCAAGGAGAAGATTGTATAAATTATAATGTGACATTGGCATTTATGCTTTGTTTACGGAGTCGCGGGGCGCCTTGCGTTTTTTTTTTATGTTACAAGGGGGCAGGCGAGCAGGCAGCAGGCACCGAAGTACCTACCGGCGCCCATGGACAAATAATTACTATTGCATAACTAAGTGGAGGAAAAGGTTGTTTTTGGCAAATTCAACCTTATTCCTATAATCATAAGTATCATATGTTTTTTTCTGAAATTTTGACGTTTTCCTGCTCGTAAGAGCAATTTTCACTTCGTAAGACAATTTTGTCAAATTGAACCTTATTTCTAAATAAATAGATGTCATATATTTTTTTGTTAAGTGCAAAATTTTTACTTAACAAAAATACATATTGAACTTTTTACTATATGTATAAATGTTTTTAGGGTTCCGTAGTAATACAAGAACTCCAATAGTTTCGCTCTGTCCGTTCGTCTGTCCGCTCCCAAGATAGTCCCTCCCCTGGCATTTACAAACAATTAGAGATGTAGAGACTTGAATTTTTTTATGTTGATAGGACATGCTAAAAACTCATTAGGAAAATAATCTTAAATCGAAGTCGGACAACAACTTTTGAAGTTATTTAACAAAATACCATTATCGCGTATCACATACGGAACCCTACTAAATAAGCGTGTCTTCGCACCCTCTTGGCCACTTTATATATATTAATAAATGTTTCCTAGGACTCTTTTCGCGTAAAATTCAATTTCCCTAATCTGGCCTTATCTAAAAATCCGTCTCTAGCGGATGTCTTAGACTTGACCACTTTATTAAATATTCGATAATAATAATAATAATTATATATGACACACAGACGTCTAAGGTAGACAACATAATGTCTGTGTTATAGGTAACAGACGCCTGCTATTCAGAATTTTTTTTTTTTGGAAATATATAAATATATACACAATAAGCTCATTAAGTTACTTTTTCCTTGTTTTGATTATTGCTCCTGTTGTCGTAATTGTATACTTTATTCATAGTATTTCAATAACACTCAATTGTCTAAATGTGCGAATATGCTTTAATATACGCATTTCATGTATATACGGAATAAATTGAAGGCTGCTGATACTTATAGTGCAGGTTTTACCTATTTTAAGTATCAGTGACACAACTTAGGGGTAATATACACATGCAATGTAATGTCTCAGTGATGTACGTGTAATTTTTCAGACATAAAAATTATCTTATGTTTATCTAGTCTACAGACGATTCACTAAGCAGATGATTTCACTAAGCAGATGTTCCAGCAACCGAAAGCCGACATGTTTGGCAAGACTTCATTCACATTCATCAAACGCTTAGAGCGTGATTGAGCAACAAACGACCAAACAAGTTTTGGCAATATTAGCATAGTAAGGATGCGAAAGTGAAAGGATGAGGTTGATTTGCATCCGCCGCTCGTTTCAACGAGTCTCGAATGAATTGCGTTTCATCTCCAGGCAATGGATTCAAAACTTCAAAGGAAGTGTCATGGCGACTTTGCACAAAGCCGTCATTGTTTTGTTATAAACAATTGGCGGATTTGATTTATTGCTGTTTGTTCGTGAGGTCGGGGTGTTACGAGGGGTTAATTGATTTATGCGTTACTTTACGGAAACCTGTGACAAGTAGTAATCAAGTAACATTGTATGAAACGACGACGGAGGAAAATATGTCCTCGATTGCACTGACAATTTGTATAAATCTATACTAATATACAATATAATAAGACTTTCATTGTTATCTGTATGTATTTACATTTATAAATAAGTGCCATACCAAAGGAATAATTTTTTAGTTGACAAAATCGCTCGGTTAAGCGAGAGTAGAGTGCACCCAAAACCTGCCTGGCCTGCAATAAATGGTACATATTCGTGTATATCTATACTAATACATAAACCTGAAGAGTTTATTTGTTTGTTTATTTGCTTGAACGCGCTAGACTGAGGAATTACTGCTCCGATTTGAAAAATTATTTCACTGTCAGATAGCTCATTTATCAAGGAAGGCTATAGGCTACATATCATCACGCTAAAATGTATATTTTTTTACCTAATTTCATACGGACTAAGTCCCGCGCACAGTTAGTAATAAATATTATCAATTTACATAATGCTTCAATCAGTTTTTTTAAGATTTTCAGATAAAAAACCCAGCAGCTTAGTAGAGGCAAGTGTCGCATACATACAGTTAAAAACCTATATAGCATTTAATTTTAATTGGGCAGGTATCAAGAATATTAAGCATACACTTTAAGTATTCCAAGGCAACGCTCGATTTTTTCCTTATTCTTCTTTATGTTACAAGGGGCAAACGACCATGCAACAACTGACTACCGACACCCATCGACATCTACACCATCAGAAGGCACGCAGATGCATTGCTGGCCTTTAAATAAGGATTTCAGGGAACTCTCACAAACCGAACGAAACGCGACAACAATACCATCACTGACGTGATAGCATTACCGCCACTTCTCACCGATCTTATGTAAGAAAGATGTACTGGGAGAAACTATGAAGCCTTGAATAAGTATCGGGAACAAGGGAAGGGGCGAGCACAAAAAATCCAGCTGGGTCGAAGTGTATCCGCAGTGTGGGCCCCACCATTTATAATAATAAAAATATTAATAACTAAGAACTCTACATATACCAAAATAATTTACTTTGAAAATTATAGAATTGAGTCATCCTCGTCTTTGCAAGTCGGTCAAAATACCCATGGAACAATTCGCAAAATAAAGATGACGCAGAAACACAATTATCGTGCAGGAAACAACTTCACTTTTCTTAATATTTTAGGGTCATTTCGCTCCGCAGAACTCTCCGGCCCCGTAAGAGAAAGCGATAAATCACGCTGAACGATTATTTATTATTTAGGAAGGAGCAAAACAAGGACTTCGTACCGTTTATATACAATAAGCTATGTGAAGAATAACAGCCTCAGGGGACCGACGTCTGACAGTCTGACTACTTTTTGGTACTTCATTTCATTTATTCATATCTTAGCACAATAGTTTACATTAAAATTCTTCGCGTCATTAAGCCTAAACGGCTGGTCTGGGCAGTGCACTTTCTGAACAAACACCATAATCTATCTTAAACTATGTACCTGGTACCTGGTGACAATGCTGTCACGTTAAGTGATGGTATTGTTGTCGCGTTTCGTTCGGTTAGTGAGACTTCCCAGTGGCCTAAACTCTCCATTAAAGGCCGTCAACGCATCTGCTAGCCTTCTGGTCGTGCAGACGTCCATGGGCGTCGGTAGGCACTCGGATGCCTGCTGCCTGTTCGTTTGCCCCTTGTATCATTGAAAAAAAATATATAGAAATCTTTCATTTCTTGTATTATGTAGTAGTGTATGTAGTATAGATTGGCGTTCCATACATTTGGTTTGGCGTATTAATAACGAAGAATCTTTAACAACAATAAACTTTATGAACACTCTTACAGCACAACTGTTACAATTGTGATATAAAATGTATGTATTAAAATAAAAATGAAAGAGACAATAAAATAAAATGCAGAAGGTATGAAAATAACATTGGCACACGGAGTATACAATGACAATAAAAAAATCAAACATTGGCAACTTTCCCCAAACTAGGTTAAAACCCTGTATTGACGGCGACAGTGATATTTTCAATGTTATGTGATCATGCTAGTAATGCTAAAGAGGAGGTCGTGGCCTAATCAGTGGTCGGCGTTTGAGTCGATCGCTAGGATAAGTTGCTGTTGCTGCGACCGGGTGATAGATGGGTGACCCATTCTAGCACTGGTTTATATTTGATATCCGACCTCCAAGCCTTTCCTAGATGACTTGAAGTTATAAATTAATAAGTAATGACGTAATGGTTAACTTAATGGAATAAACGAACCATTTATAAGTAAATACAGCATTCGTAATAGTAGTGATGCGTTATACAAATTGATTATGAATGCTAGACTAATAGAGAACATAATGTACCTATTTTAACTGAACAACTCGTCCGTATGGTTAATGTATTTTATAACTGGCGGGTAAACTCAATAATACGCTCGCACAAAGCCATCGTGCCCCGCAAAGCTATTACTCATGTATTGCTTACCGTACCGAGAAAATTAGATGACCAAGTTTGGATGTTCAACATAATAATTTATTAAGTTTGCGCTCTGCGTTGCGTACAGCCAATGTACACGGGCAAAATTTTAGACGTATCTACTGGAACGAAGTGCCTTAATCGAAAAATGCTCATTTACTTTATATTTGTTTAGCATTAAAATGCCTTTATCTTTTAGCCTTATAAGTTAAGAATCACACTTACTTTGTCAACTTTATATATTTTTGGTGTTTACGACATTTTTGTGTACGCATACATTTATTTTACTAGTAAATAGTTATTATCCTACATTTGTTCCGCAACGGCAAAGTGTGCTTTATGACATGAAACAGTTACTGCACGATTAACACCAAATTTTGGGAACGGTAACACCGACCTGCAAATAAAAATTTTCGCACGTATTCGGTGCGTAGATTTGCTGCGATGTCCCGTTTACAAGCGGACCCGCTTTCGGATACCGTGCCACTAGAGCAAACGTGCTTTGTCATTTTATACGGTTGATTTAGATGGATAAATTATAATTATTCTTTAATTAATTAACTTAATTGACAAGTCTTTTAACCACTTAAAACCCTTCTTTAACATAAAAAAATAGCCCATATCCTTTCTCAGGCGTTAGACTGCCTATGCATCAAATTTCTTTTTAATGGGTTCTGTAGTTTTAGCGTGAAAGCGAGATACAGACAGAGTTACTTTCGCATTTATAATATATGTTAGGATACCTTGCTTCTTGAGGAGTCACTACATTTGATTTAATTTACTACTCTATAAGATTTTAAATTCAATTATTTTTGTTACTCAGTTAAACACTTTTTTTAATTTTAATAAGACTATATTGATGAATACATTTTTATTAAAAATATATTCTTATTACATATGACGTTATTATTCGGTTCCAAATCCGATTCAGGTTCCGATAAACCAAATTTAAAGTCAAAGTAAAAAATGTTTTATTCATATAGACTTTACAGTACAAATGATATATTGTTCTATTCACAGAAAAATAAAATTTGACAATTAATATAACATACGGCTGTCACGATTACGCTTTGACATCAGCCCATACATGTATGTGTAAATCGCTTGGCATTTGTGTGCGTGTGAGTTTATTTTAATAATTTAATATATTAATATTGCATAATACAATAAAATATTACCATTCGCACACCTTCTTCAATATGAACTACAATTGTGCCAAATTTCATACTCCTCCGTCCGCGCAATTTTCCTAAAATGGTACCTACAGTTTTCGCTTCACCTATTAATATACAAATGATATCTATATACATATAATAAATTAATCCCTATTTCCCTTGGTCACGGCGTCACGTGTGAATGCTTAGATCGATTTTGCTAATTCTTTTTTTCTTGTACTGGTTATTGTTAGGAGGAGGTTTTTATAAAATAATTAATACAATTTGTTGTTAAAATTATTAATTAACAGCCACAAATTATTAGTAAATTAAAATAATAGATTCGAAATGAAAATGTATCTTACATTACTATTAAATAAAGATATAAATAGCATTGTATTGCATTTTAACAAGAAACTGACTACAGTTTTTTGTTAAAATGAGATACATCATCATATTACATTTATGTATGTATGTATTAATATATCTTTATTAATATATGAAGCTGAAGAGTTTGCTTGTTCGTTTGCTTGAAGGCGCTAATCTCAGGAACTACTGGTCTGATTTGAAAAATTATTTTAATGTAATATAGACCATTTATCGAGGAAGCCTATAGGCTGTCTGTCATCACGCTAAAAACTTTCACCTAATTTTACGCGGACGAAGACGCGGGTAACAACTAGTAAATAATATTTAGAGGGGGCTAATTGCTGAAAGTAATGGAATAGGTTGAATTTTTGAATAGACCTTTATCTTAGCATTACAAACGTTGTTGTGTCAAAAGTCACAAAGGTCAATATTATTGCGGGTTTAGATATTTAAGGTCAAAGGTAACAAAAATCCTTTTTTCATGATTTTTACCAATACAGTAAGTTAAAGTTGTGATTGTTACATAATTTCCGTCAGATTTTAAGGTAAAATGCTTAGATAACTGAGCTAATAGCAAATCTCATCGGCATCACATATCTTTAGTATGAAATTTTATTACTTCTTATTTCTTACACAATATTATTAACACAGAAATTATGACGTCTTTTCTTCTTACAATTTTCTACTAAAGTTGAAGTCCTAAATATTACCAGAAAATTATTTATAATTACAAAGAAAATTACTAATTTATTTGATCATAGAAATTCAGATCGAATGAGAATGACGCTAACTGTGTAGAGTTACTAGACAAAAAATTACTACATTCTTTTCGACTATTTAATTAAATTTTTTTAAAACATAATCATTTTATTTTTAAACCAAGGTTGAGGTAAGTAACGAAAAAAAAGAACTAATTAATGTGAGCTGTAATTACAGTAATCATTTGTTAATATAACGTTAGTTACAGATAAAATGATCGTAAAGTTTCGGAAATATAAGTACTTTATTTTTTTTTTTAATTCCTTAAAAAATCTAGTTATTTAGTGAACCGGTTCGTAATGTAAAGTACAAAATATATAGTGTTAACAAGTCGCATCGCGTGTGATTTAATTTTATAATAAGTATTGTATCGCGTATGTACCTGAATGCGTTTCCTAGAATATGAAGCACAGAATAACCAAGTTAGTAACTGCGCCACAGTTCCCTAATGCGGCAACTATCGAATATTGAAACTTTTTGTACTGCACCATTTAAAGTTATTTTACTATTACTTTTATTCTATTGGTTTAGTCTATCTCCTAATGAGGCTACGACGCGAACGTGTCTTGAGGAAGGAAAAAAAAATTGAACAAAATTTTCATCTACTAGAAAGAGTAATTAATTTCTTTATGCCTAAAAGCATCGAAATTAAAAAGTTGTAAGCGTGGTCAATATACACTATGTATTTACGCATAGGTTTACTCTGTTTAGAGAATGTTATCGAACTCCTGTTTCATGTAACAGCGCATTATTGATCGTAGAAACGTTTCAATTTCGAAGTAATCGCGTTTTATAGGCAATTTTCACGTGCGATATTTGGAAACAGTCGCACGTGAACCGAGACACGTGTGCAATAGCCATGAATGGGGGACACTATCAAAAGCTTTCTGGTAATCAATATAGGCAATATATAAATTTCTCTTCAGGGAATTTGCATGTTTTAAAACAGTGGAGTCTATTACTAACTGCTCTTTACATCCTCTGTGGTTCCGCCTGCATCCCTTTTGCTCTTCAGATATTATATTATGCTTTTCTAAGTGGAATACTATTTTATTAGTTATACAAGAGGTTATTATTTTGTAGATTGTTGGTAAGCAAGTGATAGGACGATATTGTGTGGGATCGCTAGTATTGTTTTGATTTTTTGGTATCATATATGTTAATCCAGTTGTAAGGAACTCAGGCAAAGTCGTCCTAGCATTTATTAAATCAGAAATTATTTTTGTAATTATGTAATGAAGTGATGTAAAATGTTTATACCAGAAGTTATGTATTCAGCTAGCTAGTCTAGCCGAGCTAGTCAGCTAGCTAATCCAGCTGAGCGAGACTAATCCAACAATTGATTTTATTACGTATAGATTTCTCGTAAATGTGTAATTCTTATGAATGAATTAATTTATTTTTAGCGCCTGCCCCCATCACTGAAGCACCTTTAGATCTCGCGACAAAGTGCGACCTAGCAGAATGTCAGCTGCCATATTGTTTTTGTTCCAAGGACGGCACTCTCATTCCAGGCGGGCTAGACCCGGAGGATGTAAGTCTAGATGAACAAATGCCATTCTACTTGCGCTGAGCACGTTAATTGAATTGCGGCCAGATAGGTACTCCAAGCGCTATTGGATTCGTGTTAACTAGATTTTACGCTGTGGTAGAATATTGATTTTTGCAAGCACTATTTTTATTTTTAATATATTTAAATTTGAAGGAAGTTCCAGTGAATGAACAAACTCCTCAAGATGCCAGTCCACTGGTACTCCACGAACAAGGCCCATCCTAGTAATATTGAAAGTAGGTATAAAAGCTTTATAATTTGCAGATTTGAGGATAGGATTTTCCAAAAATAAATTAGCTGCACTACTGGATTCGAATTCTACACTTATCTTATTTCTACCTATATTTTTAACCCCGTCGTTCAAAATTGATTTAATTTTGTTGTTATGAAGGAATTGGCCAAACTTTATAGCCCTAATCGTAGTACCTGCAGAAGGGTCATCGACCTCGCGCGACACATAGACAATAAATGGACCTTTATCATTATCTGTATATTTCTTAGGCGATTCAGAGAGGGTAGGATGAGTGTAGGTAGTTTGAATTGAAGGTGTAGCTGTAGATGGATCTATGATTATTTTTTTCAAGGATGCTTCTTCTTGTTCATTTTCGTGGTTAGGACGTTTTCTAGGTTTTGTTTGAATAGGAGGAGGAAGAAGGTTCGAATCTAATATTATTGCAGAATCCCCAGGATCAGGTGGTTTGGGGGGAGGTTCGGTTTCCATGTTTCAGGATAAAAAGTAAATATACAAAGAAAAAATATATTAACTCACCGCCACCGTGAATTATAAATTACTAGTTATATTGTGTAACTAAAAGAAGAAAAATGTCTAGGTGAAAATAGAAATAAACACCAAAATCTCACTGATACGTGCGTTAACCAGAGAGTCGACGACGTGAATCGCTATACTACTATATTTTATGTTATTATTATGTATTATATGCGATTGTCAAAGTGTGAATCGATATTGTATGAATATTCGATACATAAATGTAAACCCTTTATATTTTAGGGATTACTAGTTTGAATTACTTTTAATTTATTTCTTTACGAAGACACCCTAACAGGGAGAATTACAATTTGTTTAACATTCCAGATGTTACACAAAAAGCAAAATAGAGTTAGAAGTGTACAGTTGTTTATAAGTTCTATTAGATCGAAAATTAATAATTGGCGTAAATAATTCTTGTAATTTGTAGATTATTTGTGGTTGATTCCTCGAATGGACCAAAACATTTACATTTCACACATAGGTCACTGATCAACTGATCTCTTTATCTTAAATGTCAACAAGCAATAAAACCTGTTTTCTATACCTTCACCTCGGATAAATTATGCATTGTACCTATTCAAAGAGCAACAGAATACATTTCACGCATTTGTAAAGAAATGGAGAAGAAAATCACGATTACGTCTATTTTAGTTTAGTTAACTCTAGTGA
Organism: Charaxes varanes; assembly: GCA_024363005.1. Lineage (NCBI taxonomy): Eukaryota > Metazoa > Arthropoda > Insecta > Lepidoptera > Nymphalidae > Charaxes > Charaxes varanes. Next base: position 20,990 of record JANCMC010026214.1, read on the forward strand.
AACAAATAAATACAATTAAATTTCTTTTCGATTTTCTTGTACATGTATAAAACATATGGTATGAGGAAATATTGAAAGTAAAATGCACCAATTGCAATGGGTACTTGCGTATATCTCTTTATTTTTCCAAAAATGTTTTTATTATCATAAACAGTCATATTTGCAAATATAATTTTTTAATTAGCTTATATGTGGAAGACCCGCTTCCTTATAAAGGGTATTCCAGAACTCCATTCTCTCTCTGTCTGCGTAATGACTGAGAGAAAATCTTTCGTCTATAATGAAATATTCCTTTCCTTTGGTGGTGTATGGAAGCCAAGTCACTCCAGCGTCTTGTGATGGTTTACTGCAAAAAAGTATACATAAGTTAGGAATTACCTGCCTATAACATATCGGTGGAACCGATTAACATCTTTGAATAACCAAAAGAACACTACTGGACCTTTAAGAAATAGCATACTTTATTCTCTTTTGTCTGCCGGAAAACATTAAAAAAAATCCTTTAAACCTATCGCGGCGCCTTCTATGGTTACAAAACTTCAGTTGCTGCCAAATAGTTAAACTCAATCAACTTACTCAGCGCATTCGAAATAATACATCAAAATCGGTTGTTCAGTGGATCAATGACATACTCACATACAAACACATTATATACATACATGAAGCGCCATACATTGAAATAGTGATATTTACCTGGTTTTAGCGAAGTCTGTCCACAACTTGGTCACTCTAAATACGAGATCTCTTAACTTCTTTTGGTTCTTATAGGGTCCCTCACTCAAGTAGTTGTAAAACAGGTAGAATAGCTCGTCTGCATGACTCGCTCCGGCCACATTTGGCAGGTCCAACCCTATTTTTACAGCATTTAATTCCGTGACTGCGTCGAAACGATACATGTATGTCTGCGGGCATTGCTTGCTGTACAAGTTCACGAATCTATGAGTCGTATACGAAAAGCTAAGATCAGTTTGCAAGTCTCGAATAGCGTCAAAATCATCCTTTGCTATATCTCTGTCGCCCACGTAATATTTCTTTATCCTCGCACCGAAATCTTTCAACTGATCTTTTGACACGCGATCAACAATTTCCTTGGGCACGTAGAACGATGGTTCTTTATTGTAAATATCTAATAAAGCTATGTGATACTTAACGATGATCAATCCTTCACCCGAATTGTATCCCATCATCAGGGGCACTTTATTAATTTTGCCCTCTACAAGCTTTGCGATTGGATTCTCATTCATGAAAGCCTCGACATTTGGGAACTTTTTTTCAATAACCGGTATGAATTTAGGCGGCAGGCCCCTATATCTTTCATCCTCCGTCAGGGTAACAAAAGTGAGATTTGTAAGAGAACTAGCGTTTAAGCCTCTAAAGAATTTGAGCAAGTCCTCCACGTCTGTCGTATCTTTGCCTAAGTATTTCCCAGCTCTGAACGCCCGTTCCCTTCCACCGTCCCCGCGCGCCATGTCGTACGTTCCACTCTCTGCTATTACTCTATGGAATAACCCTTTGGACATCGGAGAAAACATGTGATAGATCGCCATCGCTGCACCAGCGCTCTCACCAAAGAGCGTTACGCTATTCGGATCGCCCCCAAATTGGGCTATGTTGTTCTGCACCCATCGAAGAGCTGCCACCTGATCCTTCATAGCAGCATTTCCAGGAACTTCAGGTGTTTCCAGGGACAAAAAACCTAATACTTCAAGCCTATAGTTGAATGTTACCAATATAACATCGTGTTGCAGAAGAAAATCGGGTAAAAAGAAATTGCCTGAGCCTTGAGAGAATGATCCTCCGTAAATAAAGACCATGACAGGAATTTTGGCAGTTTTTTGCAGTGACTTTGTGTACACGTTTAAGAATAGGCAGTCCTCGTCGCCTTGAACTGTTACATTGAATTGTGTACAAATGTTCCCAAATTCAATTGCATCTCGGACGCCTGTCCAAGGTTGAGGCGGTATGGGAGCCTGAAAATAGTATGCTGATTAGTGAATATAATTATAACCACTTTTTTTTAAATATTAGAGGATCCAGCAAACATATCCTGCTCTGACTTTAAAAAATGTTTCAAAAATTAAAAAAAATCGTCAACCCGATCCTATAGCCACTTATTGAGTTCATACAAAGTCAAAAAAATATCGATATCATTCCAGCCATTTAGGAAGTGGTCAGTTCATCATCATCAAAATCATCTATTTTTACGTAGATTCACTTTATTATAATTTTTTCAATTAATTTGCTTTAAAAATATTTTTTTTTATTAAAATATGTAAATTCATAGGAATAAATATAATTTAATAGATATGTCACGTCACTTTTGGGCTCGGCTTAAAATCAGCGGTGCAGTTGTATTCTATACAGCTGGGCACCCATTTTGAATGGACAGACTTCGTCCTGTCAAAAGTCAATTTATATCTTCTCTTTATTAAAACTTTCCATGTACCATAAAAAACAAAACATAATTCCAAATTAGATCGAGCCGCTCTCGAATTTCGCTACATTCATTTTAAATCATATAGATAGATGATAGTTAGACTATTATTTCAGTATAAAAATTCTAAGTTTCTTTAATTAATTTCAATACGGCTTATTTCATAAGCAACAATTACTTTTAACAAGATCTTTGAGGTACTAAACTTACCAAATTGTCAATGGTCCGGCATGATTTTTAACATTATATTGTACATATAAGGTCTTAAAGGTAATTTAATTACGAAAAAAAATAAAAAAATAAGGAAATCCCCAATAGAATTGTTTTTCTACCCTAACATGTCGGAATAATAGAAAATATTTCTGTGCGAATAGAAATTTTTATTGTATATTAAAATAATCTTTTTTTTTAATTTGATATGTTTTTTTACATAAAACCACGATGTAAATTGTCGTGATATTTGGAAAAATTATTTCGTTCCAAACTCATTTTGAATTTTAAACATTATCATTTGAACTATATCGATTTCAGCTTGACTTTGAGAGTTTATTATTGTATAAATGACATTAGTAAATGTGATTGAATGATTCTGGGATTTTTGAAAAACCTGCTAAAATTATATGCTAAGGATTTTAAGTTAAAGTTCACTCCTCTCGTAATCTACTTTATCATATTTTAAAATAGAATAATACATAGAAATTGTGATATACTTTAGTACCTTCAGATAAGAAACTTTATACAATGAGACAACAAATAATTACCAAGCGATTCTTTTACATACAGCAATGGCAGTTAGTAATCAATTTGAAAAATTCTTTCAGTGTTATATAGGCATTTATCGAGGCAGGCTATAGGCTATCATCACGCTAAAATTTAATGTATATTACCTAACTAGCTGTTCCCCACAACTTCGTCCGAGTGTGCTATTTTTAAACCTCTTATCACTAAGAGGTTTAAAAATAGTTTTTGGATGAGGATTAATATTATGGTTACAAAAAGACCTTTACTAATAATGCATTATATTAGAACAAATTTGATTAACATAAAAAAGGTTATACTGAGCCAACCTTAAAAGATAGACGACTTTTATTTAGAACTTTTAAAGAAAAAACAATTTTGTCATACATGACTTTTGCGAAACTTTGACTATCTACGCAGCGGAAGCTCTTAAATGGAAAAAAAGAAGCCCCGATTTTGAAACATTCTTAATTGCTGCTCTGTTCCTATTACCCCGTATTGTTCCTTGTAACATAAGCTATCGGTCCAGCCGTTTCGAAGATTACCCAGAACAAACAGACACGGACCTATAGACAGACTGATAAAAAATGTCTTGAATTATATTTTTACTATGGTAATATGCAGTTAGTAAAAAAATTTCGACGTGACAAACAGACCTTTCAATTTTATTTATATGTATAGATATAGATGTATGATATCTATTAGCTTGTTATACTAAAAACAAATTGTTTGTACATTGAATGAATAAAACAATAGACGAGTAATAAATAAAATGATAACATTAATTTTAATACACAATATATTCTACTAATATTACAAACGCGAAAGTTTGTACACAATGGATGTATGAATGTATTGATGTCTGTATGTATGTTTGACGCTCGTTTACGGAAAAAATACTGAATAGATTTTAATACCCGCACCGTGAATAATAACATCTTGAATAAATTGAAACCACTACTTCAAGAGTATTAATTATGTTATGTTTAGCTGTGAGACGCGTAGCTTTCGTAACTCTATGCGTAGTTCTCGTAGTTCTCGTAGTTCTCGTAGCTCTCGTAGCTCTATTCGTAGCCCACATAGCTTTATGCGTAGCTCACGTAGCTCTATGCATAGACCACGTAGCCACCTGAACACGATTTTACGAATATTTATGGCCTATATTTTTAATAATATATATAAGTTATTCATTATACAACTTCACGAACTTTTAGCCTACGAAATATTTCTTTTTTGCCATTGAAATAAGGAGGTTTTATGTTTGGTTTGTGATTGATTCGATGCAACAGATAATCTAAAAGCCTGAGGCAGTATGGAGCCTTAAAACATTGTAGAGCCAAAAAAAGTTTATTAAGGGAAATTTGACACCGGTAAGAACTAGTAAGAACCAATCTAAACCAGATAGGTCCAGTAAGTTCCTGACAGACCAGTAAGGGCTACATGAAAATAAAATAATGAATAAATACTTCTATACATTCTACTTTTTTACTACTTCTTTGCATACTAATTTACAAATACTACTTCTATACTTTCTTCTTTGTTTATAGTCCAGTCTAATATGAATGTTACTCCGTTTCTATCACTTGTAGAAAACTTAAAGATTCTTTAAGTACTTCTACATATCAAAAATATATTGAAGTATCAGAAGAAACGGTCGATACTTCTCCATAGTGCCATCTGTTCATTTTCCTATTAACCATGAGTTACTGAGAGAATAGCTTGCTGCACTAATTTCCGAAGTTTGCTTGCGGTCAAGAATTTCACCCGATAAATACATACATATAGATAATACACCCAGACTCGAGGCGGGAATCGAACCCACAACCCCCGGAGCGGAAGGCAGGATCTCTGCCCACTGCGCCAACGGGCCAATCTTGTCATATATGTAATTAATTACATTCCATAATTGATACTGATGTAAGAAATTAATCTACTAATCGTAAATTCGCTAATAATACCTATTATTAGCGAATTTACGATTTTTTTTAATTTAATAATTATCATGATCAGCCCTTAATTTCCCACAGCTGGGCAAAGGTCTCTTTTCTTTTATGCCACTCTCCCCTATCTCTTGCCAGTCACATCCAGCTACCTTCTGTCACCCTCTTTATGTTACCGTACGTTTTTTACGTTACAAGGGGCAAACGAACAGGCCGTTCACATAAGTGACTACCGACTTCCATGGATATCTACTTTCCTAAATGAATTTGGGAAGTTCTATTAACCGTATTAATTTCAAAGTGAAATAAATAAAAGTACTTCACTTTGAAAGTAATACAGCTTTGAAAGTAATACAGCAGATATAACTACTAAAGTTCATTTCATTGAGATCATTTATCGAGATAATGAGTGATTTTTTTATCTTGTTACTTTTTATTATGCACAATGTTAAAACAGCTTTTTTTTTATTTATTTTAAAATTTACAATATATTTTTTTACATTAAAAGGAGCCATTAAACCGCATAAAGGTTTGTCTCGGCACTTCGGACATTCACAAAGATACATATTAGAATGATTAACTCTTTGCGCGCACCGATCGGTGCGACGATGCAAGTGGAACTGGTTTTGTCGCTCATATTAACAGGGGTTGCTACAAAATGTGTTATTTGTTTATGGGTTTCGAGCAAGCGGTGAAGAATGTCGGTGTGCGGAAAAATCTGTATAGGTTTATGATACACCGGTAATGTAATAACTAAAAAAATTGTATGTGTGAATAATAAATAAATAAATAAAATAATCACATGGCGGTTGTGTGCGTGAGGTATTATTTTAATAATTTAATGTATTAATAATGCATATATTTTAAATAGATTTGCATTCGTACACCATCTTCTATATAAACTATAATTGTGTCGAATTTCATACACCTCCGTTCGCGTAATTTTTGTGAAATGGTACCGAAAGTATTGTTTCACGTATTAACATACAGATATATCTAATTAAAGCTTTTCCATACATTAATATATGGAGAGCAAGGTGTTAATGAGACGTATATAAAAACCATTAAAAGTATATATGAAAACAATACAGGAAGAATAAAGTTGTTAATAAATTCTTAAATCTATAATGTTTATTGTACAGATTACAGATTAAAAAACTAGCTCTATCTACCAATATTAGTCTTATACCGGAGCCAGACATAGCTCAAATTGCTTGTACATTTTTGTCCTTGAAGTCTATAAAACTTTATGAAGTTACACGAATTCCCCGGCCACACTACATGATCATTGAATTTATCATTCAAATGAAGCTATGTCTGGCTCCGGCATTATGTAAGTCAAATACTATTTATTTTATCTATATCTAACATTACCCTCCGTCAAACGGAAATATAGGCAATAATTTTTATTTATCTGTTAAAGATGATATTTCTTCAATCGAATACCTACAAAATTCACATATTGAAAACGGAATCTAGACCTTGTGAGGTTGAAACAACTATTATGTAACCGGGGAGTACATAAAACGGACTTCAGAAGACTTCTCATTTTTGAATCTTGAACATTATGATGGCTCCTAAGTAAAGTATACGAAACTTTAGCTATATTTTTGCCATCTTCACTCTTTTACGGTTTTTAAATGAACTAAATGAGTTCTATTAATCGTAATAATTTTAAAGTAAACTTTAAAAAGCTTTTCATTGAAATTAACAGTTAATATAACTCATCAAATTCATTTAGAGACCGTAAAAAAGTTAGAACGGCAAGTATGTAGTATACGACACTTTACGTAGGAGCCATCGATTGACCGCTTTTGTCATTAACACGTCGTTATTTTTATTTCTGATCGTTTAAAAGCGTGTATGAAAATGGTTTAACAGATAATATTGTGTCTTTTATTACTAAACTTTGGAGTTGTCGTCGTCGAAAAAGTATTTCTGAATTTGATAATTTCATTTTAAGCGTTTTTTGTACCTTCTACCAAATTGCCAAAACGTGGCTACAGTACCCTTGCATATTCCGTATGAAGGTACGTGCTAAGGTGACAATAAAGGCCCAATCACACGAGCGTCAAAAGGAGCTTTTTGAAAGCTCACGGAATGCAGTGACAGAGTAGCTCGTGAATACCAGCGACAGAACAAAATGGCGAGAGCTTTTCACTGAACATATTGGTATTAGGAATATGGAGAAACGACGTTATGAAAATTTCTTATAGGTTTATTCATATGAGATAATCCTTTTATGTAGAAATATATTATATACATATAAAAGCTGAAGAGTTTGTTTGTTTGCTTGAAAGCGCTAATCTCAAGAACTACTGTTCCGATTTGAAAAATTCTTTCAGTGTCAGCTAGCCCATTTATCGAGGAAGGCTATAGGCATACATATATCATCACGCAAAAATTAATTCTATTATTTTTACCTAATTTTACGCGGTAGTTGCGGGCATAGCTAGTGTAATATGTACGGTAATAGAGTACTGGTGTTAGTTTTTCTGATACCTTCAGTCTGCAGCTGCTGGTTTCGAGATCCTTTAGTCGTCTTATGTGATATCTACAGGAAAATAATGATGGCGTTATACTAAGCTAAAAACCATCTATCTTCACGTCGGTATAAATATTAAATACCCTTTCGAAAATAACTACGTTGCTCTTTTTCTAAGAACGAGGTATTGAGTAAAATATTACACCAAACTTTTTACCCACTTCAAAAGGCGAGACTCGTAGTATTAAAAAGCGCAAAAAATGTACTTATTTCATGCTGTCTGAGATGCAAGAGCTTTGAAGTAGATGAGATGTGAAATTTTGATTAGGCGTTACTACCAGAAAGAGGAAAGTTAAAAATGTTCAAGAAGTTTTTAGCGCTTGGCTTAAAATAGTTCCTTACTCGTATACATTACTGGTTCGGGAGCCTGAGAGGGAATTTTGTACAATGTTCGAGCGCGTGTGGTCGATTTTTGAGCACCGATCTCTAGTTTTTTTTTAACTCATTACGAGTTACTAGAAGGCGGATCTCCGTTTTGTAGGTGACTACCGACGCCCATACCCTACCTGATGGCTTACATGTTGGGTCTTGAGGGATTTTTTCTTTACCTATCGATTTTAATGAAATTTTGTCTTTTGTTGGAGTGCGATTTCGTTTGGTTAAGTATACGTATTTTAAAAGAAACATATTTAGAAGACCACCATTTTATTTTATTGTATAGAAAAACAATCGTTTGAGGATTTGACTGTTTTCTCATACATAATTTTTTCCAAACCGGTTCTATATTTTTATACAGAGGAAAGATATGATGATTTATTTGCATTGAATTGGCCCCAAAACTATTGGACCAATTTCAAAAAATCTTTCACCATTAAAATCCTACGTTATCCCTGATGAAGAATATTAAAAAAAAAAAGTTAGGGATCCGTAGGAAAATCTGGATAATGTAACCCGTACGAAGGTAAAGCTGGGGCCGCTCGCTCGTACTTTAATATTTGCATTTGAAATTGATTTTTAGAGCAGTAAAATATTTATTCAAGTAATTCGACATCGAGTTCTCCGAATAGCTATGAAAACCAAATTAATCAAGTAAAGTTTTCCCCTTCCTGGGATTTCACCCAGCGTAACAACATATTGCCAACTCAAATCATTGGCTTCTGCTAAGTTTAATTCGGAATTACTTAATAGAAGTGACACCATACTTTTGAAAGTTTACAGACATGTTCTTACTTAAAAGGTGAAAATTATAATAAAGATTTAT
>JANCMC010026214.1:29947-72242 GCA_024363005.1 Charaxes varanes
ATTTATAAATACAGTATCTTAATTATTTCTGTACACATTAAATTAATTATTTATTTAAACATTAATAAAAGTGTCTTGATAACTGATTCTCGTTCACAGTTTTGTGAGTATGTTACATAATATGTTCTCTGCTTGATAACACATTCCATTTTGTTTGATCATTAATGAACATATTATATATAGATTAATCAATCTAAAGCATGTAATATATATGCATTAAGACGGCAAAATATTCTAATTAATATCCTTACTGTTTTACTTGTTATTATGATGTACATATGTAGGAATATATGTTTATGTTTCTATATTTCAAGTAATAAAATACGTAGAAAAGTAAACAATATTGGACAGCTATGTTTTTAAGTACTTATAATTCTTTTGCGACTAAATAAGCGAAGCCGCTTTTTTTAGCAAGCGAGGGTGCTTACACATGTAACTAAATAACTACGTAAGTATTTTAAGTGACTTAATTTTTTTCCTTAAATGCACAACCGTTATAGAGTTAAACTAAAGCAAAACTTAACAGCTTTTAAAGGCGGTTGTCCCAAAACTATATTACGTCATAGTGATTCTACTTTTAGGGTTTAGCGTTCCCTAGAGGTCCTTTAAATTCGCAATCGAGTTTACGATTTATAAACGCTTAAAACTCAAGGTGAGGAACAGTTGCTTCGGTAGTAAAACTAAATAAATTAATAGCCCATAAACGCTCTGCAGCAAGGAATTGAGCATTGATTTATGTGGAGTTTAGCCAGTTTTGTTTACGCAGTTAGTAAACTTGCTGCAATACTACAAAGTTTATGAAAATTGTACGGGCGAAGATTCTGTTAGTAGTAGCGTTATTTTGTGGTGTGGTATTCTTTACGCATATTAACATTACGTTACTTTGTATAAGTTTAAACTGAGCCGAGAGACTATCTGATATTAAAAACATCAAAGCATAGCTCAGCAATGATTTATTCAAGCCTTAGCGCATGATTTTCTTGAAATATTAAAAAAAAAGGATTCTACAAAGGTTATTTGTAAAGTTTGCGTATAGTCCACTATAAGAATAACTTCTGTAGAGTGTAATATAGCATTCTGGTTACAATATTGTACTTTTTTCTCTGTTTTTTGTGAATTACTGCAGATTTTTTTTTGCTTCAAATTGATTTTCACAGTATACCTTTATATTCTATTATTAATTTCATTCTAATTTTTACAGCAATAAAAAAAATCTATAGGTAGGTGATTCTTAACTTACTTACTATAATCTGATACATAACTATAAGAGACTAGAAATCACCGGCTGGACGATATTTGTCCAGAATTCCTGTGATTTGCGTACCTCGCGCTTATATAATTTGACTTCTTAGTACGAAATAGAAATGTAAGGGTGGCATGTGTCTTAGTTAGGATTTATACGTAAAATTAATAAAAGAAGTTTTTTATTAACCCTATCCACAACTTGAGTGGTTTTGTGGTATACTTTACTGCAAAACTATCACGCTTATAGATTTCTGCTTTAACATAGTAATTTAACTTCATATCTTCATATTAGTAAAAAAAAGTATAATGAAAAAATTATACAGGTGTAAAAGATATCGTACGGCAATCTTTGTGTTAAGGCTACATTTAATATCCTAATAAAATCACAAAAATCATTCATCTCGGAAATGAGACGTTACAGATATTGCCAACCTCATCCCATTCGTGAGCGCGCAATGTACCGTGAACATTGGGAAGCAATCGTCAACAAAATGTTGACGCGCAAAACAAGTCAACGACCCGCGCCGCGCTACCCCTTATGACAGTCAAATAAAACAACGCGGATGAAGCCACGAGTTGAAGCTGGTCCAGGCATATCTTGTCTAGTCTACGTACATATAAACATATATAAATAAAATTGAAGTCCATTTTTATTCTGTTTGAATAATTATATATGATACCTATAACAAAAACACAACATAAAAAAAATCGTCTGTTTTTCTTTTCCGGGTAATCTCCGAAACGTCTGGACCGATTTTGATGCAACGTTCACTGTCAGATTGGCTATATTCCAAGCCAATCTGCCAGTTTCACCAAGCACATAGGCTTCTTCAGTTGTAAAAACTAATTGTAATAATGTTATACTAGACTTAGTTTTAACAAATCTAGTAAACATAAATGTAGCTAAACCATTACATGAAATTGCTAAGTTAGATAATAATCATCCAAGCATACTTGTAAGTTTTTAGCTCGAGGCAGTCTACAAATGAACCTAATGTCTGAAATACAAACTCGTTTGCCCCTTGTAATATTAAAAAAAAAGAAATAAAATACTTGTATATATCTTTCCAAACTATTAAATGTAGAGACTTGAAATTTTCCATGTTGATAGATCATGCTAAAAACTTATTAAGAAAGATATTTTAACCGAAAGCTGACAAAACCTTTTAAAGTTATTTAACAACTACCTTTGCCGCGTATTAGATACGGAACCCTTCTATATACGCGTGTATATATAACGTTTTTGATCACTTTTTTTTAATAGTACAGAGTACTGTTAAGTGCCAACACAAACCATTTACACGGTTTAGTCGTACTTGGGTATTTGTTACCTATAAAATAATTCTTTTTGTAATAAAATAAATAAAATAAAAATAAATATTATTTATTTCATTAAGTTGTCTACCTTAGGAAAAGATGTCAGAGTGTCAAAAAATCTTCATTAATCTTACAACGCTACTCTTATATATCGCTTTAACACACACAAATCATCAATAACTTAGTAACCTAATGGTTAAAGCCAAAAGAATATTCTTGGCTATAAAAGGCGAAAACGTCATTGTTTTGTTTAAAATACATCAAAATCTCTAGTTTCTAGTTTAAGATCTTTATTACTTAGAAGAATTACAACATTCTTAATTTATATTAGTTAATTCTTTTTAACTTTTTGAAAATAATATTAATTAAATTTAAATATTAAAATTTTAACAATGCAAGTCATATCTTAAAGTTGTATTAACTGCAACCACGACTTTATCCGCGTAAACCTACCTTATCGCCTAGGGGTCAAAAATCGTTTACGACCGATTCCCAGACCTCATTTATTTGGATAGATATGGTACAGAGGTCTTATTGTGTTAGGTGGAACAATCATATATTGCCGTTTCCGGCGTCCGAAAGTCAATATTATACTTAAATAAAAAAGCAATTATCGATTAAATATATAAATAATTCCTTTTTAAGTTGCTTATAATTCACCCCTTTTATGTGGTTTAGTGATTTATTAAAAACAAATGGCCATACAATAACAATTTCTGCTTAAGATTTCTAAAGTTTGTTTTGGCTGGCTGCTGTTATTTAAATAATTGATAGGATCAGGCGTTACTTTGCGGAAATCCAGGACATGCATGAGAAACTAAACTATCTATCTAATAGAGTCTATCTCCTGATGATTCGGTGTCGAAGCGAAACGTGCGTTGAGGCACATCGGAAAGTCAGTGTAGTGCTGTGCTTTGGTGGCGGATCAAACTGCACACTGTGTGCAAGTTTCATTAAAATCGAGTAAGTAGTTTAGGAGTCCATCGCGGACAAACAACGCGGTGCGTAATTTATATGTTTTAAGATTTGTAATACGCTTTTATACTTATTTACCCTCTAGGCCCTTAGAAAGAAAATGCTTTGAACATTAAGCCATCCTTTTGTACATAATGTTATTGGTAATGCAATAAAGATAAATAATATCTAAGAAATATTACAGAAATACTTAAACTTTCTAAACCTTCTTCTTCTTCCTAGCGTTGTCCCGGATAAATACCAGGGTCCGCTTAGATTGTAGAGGATGTGGCTGTGGGGCGAGTTAAGATGACCGATTGCATCTGACGTCATCCTCGGAACCCCCACGATTTCTACAACCTTACGACTAATATCACAAAGTGACATTAATCGGGTCTATGTGACCCATACCTTTTATTTGTTGATTCATTTAATCGCAATCTATGGTTGTCGTTAATTCATTATTTATCTATAACTATATGTGCCATAAAGTAGATTGTTTTTTTTTATTAAAAAGAATAAAATGACATTATCCTCAATATGTTCCTTCTTCTATCACGCGATTAAAGCCAGCTGCCTACATAGGAAAGTTTCTTAATTCTGTAGATCAATTATTATAAAAAACCTGTCAATTATTATAAAATGAAAATGCCTTTTCGGGGTACAACGCCAATCGATTACTATCCCCAAAAACTTTATTACCTCTGTATTATCAATCTGTATGGTTCAATCATCAACTTGTATTATTAAATGTTCTACTTTATTCTCCTTCTTCTTAGATATAAATATTTAATACGTTAAGGATATATTGGCAGATGATTTAATAAATGCCGTTTATTTATTATAAAATTGTTATGGTCCAATTACATTATAACATCAAGGCAGAAAACTACCAGTTGAAACTAACATTTTTATTTCAGATTGTTCGTATTGCCCGACCAAATCGGCATTGAATGAGAGAGCCATTTGCATATCTCTTCTTAAGATACCTTCATACATTTCGTGAGAAATGCAAAACCAATAATGGAAAATGTGATCTCAAAAGATCGCCTCTTAATCGACGGTTTTCCATTATCAATCTGTTTTTTTACCAAAATTTATTAAAAAAAACAGATAGCAAAGAAGATATTGTCCGCGATTCGGAAGTTTACGGGTTTTTAAATCTGTATCTGTCAGTAAGCCATTGGTCAAGGTCAATGGTCTTTCGAGCCGGATAAAGAGTTCTTTCACTCGAATACGTTCTCCTAGCGATTGGGATAAACGGTGACGTCATACGCTCTGCGGGGTGTTTTAGCTGTCATGGCGGGTTGCTGTATTTTTTAGTTTCCTTTTTTTAAAATCCCTATTAATCTCGCTCGCAATTTAAAAATAAATACGTTTCGTAAGCTTTATGCATATTATTTCATCAGATAAATACATGATTTAATCGATTTCCGATTACGGTTGTCATTCCTATTAGTCTTTATCAAAAAAAAACAAAAAAAATACGAGAATCTGCTTTTATTCATAATTTTATTCTTACTGCTGATTAATTTCATATTAGTTTAATAATATATTTACTTATACGTGATAGAGCGTCAATAAGCTATTTATAAATTCACTAAATTTCTTAGCTACAATGGAAGTGCATAATGATGTAATGCCTAACACTGTGTATAGTGTAAGAGAGGCATGAGGCGTCGTTAAAAAACTAATAATTGGCGTTATGGCTAAAATCGATTGAATCACGTCGCGTTTTTGTTCAAATAGGCTGAATGTCGATCAGCCAATGGTGGTTACATTAAAAAAAAGTCGTCTTATTTTGTGCTATCTTAGGCTGAACAGTTAGCAGCACAATGCATATTATATGTTAATAAAGTCACATATTGCCTCATCATAGGATGAACAGTTATTAGCGCAATACATGTTATATTAAAAAAAAATATCATATCTTCTCGTCGTATCAGCTTCCTAATTGGTGTTATGGCTAAGATCGATTAAATCTCGTTGCCTTTTTTACAAATAGGCTGAATATTTATCAGCAGGTTTTCTTTCTTTAAAAAAGAATTCATATTATCTTTTCGTCATCTGAGCTGCGAAATTTAAACGTTTAAAAATTTTTCGGAGCGACCGCTCCAGATGCCAAGTCCTAGGAGGCGCCTCAATTTGGGGCGACTCTTAATTAAACGATTGTTTTAAATTTATTCTATATTAACCAGGCCAAGTAAGAGGACACCATAATTGGATCACGCTCCATCCTAAAATTTACCTCGGGCCGGCACTGAGTCCACAGTTGGACTTATACAGCCCAGTACACAAATTCTCTTTGGAGTCATTTGACAGCTTCAGTTTCCGAACAGACACGACCTAAGGACCTTCAAGAAAAAGTCGCCAACGCATCTGCAATCCCTCTGATGTTGCATTCGTCCATAGTGGTCGGTACTCACTCAGATGTACCACGCTGCAAGTTTCTGTTGCCCCTTGTAATATATTAAAAAAGGACATAGTTGAGACTTTGTCGTCCTTTGAAGTAAAAAATAAACTGAACGTGATTTCGCTCGTAGTCGAGCAATTCCGAGGAAGTTAATTAAGTTAGACTGGCTTGTTGTTTTTGCACTGGCGAAGACGTTGGTTAACCATTAGAAACTACTTACGACACTTTACTCGCTACTTTAATAAATTAAAATACTGCAGCGAGATACATAACGACTTTTCTCGTTTCTAATTTGGAACAATCCGGGAATCTGAGAAAGTATCGCCACTCTACAGGACTCAACACACAAACAATGTCTTTCGTGTTTTCTTTCTGTTGGTGAGTGGGGTTAGAAGAGGCCGTACCTCAATCAGTGGCCGGCATTCGTCGATCGCTAGGTTATTAGCAGTTCTTACCGCGTCCGAGTGGTAAATGGGTGACCAATTCTAAAACAGAGATTTTTCCAAATATCTAACCTCCTCTGAATTTTGGAAAGCACGTAAAACAGTGGGTCTCGATGAATGTCACTGAGTGATATGGTTATCGTAAGGTTGTAGAGATCATGGGGGGTTCCGAGGAAGACAAGAGATGCCAATCGGTCGTCTTAAGTCGCCCCATAGCAACATCCTCTGCAATTTATGCGAACCCTGGTACTAGACCGGGATAGAGCTAGGTAGAAGTAGGAGAGTAGGGACACCAAAGCTGATTGGGGAAGGAACATGTAGTGGACAATGCAAAAATAATTCCCATATTGGCCCTTGTCATCCTTGAGTGAAGTAATCGCTTAAACCGCTGATACAACTTCTCTGTTACTCCTAAGGGTCTTTACCATAAGAGCACACGGGATCCCGACAAGAAACTCTTCATTACCCAGTTCTTTTTAAGAATACTAAAAGAAATCCTAGTCCACTTTTCGACCAATCTCAGAGTGGAATAGCATTTGAAGACTCAGTCTAAAATAAATAATTATTAATGTGAAATTGTTGAATGAACTGCAGAATGCGACAGGAGTGATATAATACATTCAACCGCTGCAAAGCGCTTCTAATTATTACAGGGAGTTGAAAAATAATATCAACTTCTTTTATATTAATAGCTAAGCATGAAGACTCGAGAGCTCAAAAGTGGTTATCTCCTACATCTCTTTTTTACTGCTAGAAGAGGGGAAACGAGAAGTGATTATGCCATGTAGGCCCGTAAGCCTGACTTTCCTTAACAAAAATAATAATTAATCAAATGTTTCTACCATCTTAACGGAGAAGTACACTGCAGATTTAAATAACTTGTACATAAAAACAATACCAGCAATATAACTTCATTTCCAAAGCCGTTATTACATTTAATAGTGAACAAAATAATCAATAAGTTCATAGTAAGTAGCAAATGGAAATTGTGAAATTTAAATGAACCGCAAACCGTGTCATTAGCCGAGAGCTCACTTTCGTTAATAAATTCAACCACTTCACTGGTTAGCTTCTAATTGGCAACACGGAACTGATTAATAGTTGTACCCGTTAGTTATATTATATTATATATACTAGACAATATATATTTTTATATAGTTCCATTACGTATATTGTAACTAATAACACATTATGTAATACCATTCCTGTGTGATTTATCTACCTATTTTTTATAGCAAAAGGTATTTAATATGCGTATCGATTTAACAATAATCTCTTTGTTTTTCTTGTACTTTTTAAAACAATACATTTAAATCAACGAAGAACTAAAAGCAAGTAAATACATTCTAAACAGTAGGAAGTAGTGAAACTTAAATGAACCTCCATCTGCGAAAGTCCATCTTACTTGACGTACTTTAAATTTAATTATTACCTTCAAGGTTAATTAGTGCTGGTTGTATCCGTCAACACTTTAATATTAATCTTATTTATCATGTTAACATCATCGCAAACCGCGACAGAAAGCTCGTTAATAAATTCAACTGCTGCATAAATAAATAAAATAAAAATAAAAAAGCCTTTTATTTCTTACTAATAACAAGAATTTAACATATAACTAACTTATTTATACAATTTTTATAGTACTTATTTATGTTTTTAATATTTATCTTAATTTCTTAGTAAGAACCCCTCGCTATTCCAAGGTGAAGGCGTCCTCTAGAGATTTCCAGGTATCTCTATTTCTTGCTGCTTCTGAACAATTCTCGCCAGCGATACGAGCAATGTCATCTGACCACCGGGCGGTTGGTCTGCCTCTCTTCCTAATTCCTATGGGTCCTTTCCAAAATGTTAATATGTTGGTCCATCGATTTTCTTTCAGACGAGCTATATGACCAGCCCATCTCCACTTTTGTTTCTTGGCGTAGGGCATCAATAACATTTGTTTTTTTTCTTATAAAATTATGTGGTGTTTTTTGTATCTTCTTAACTTTTAACAAACTTCTCTCCATACTCCTTTGACATGATTTTATTTTATTTTTTATTTTAACTGCTGCATAGCGCTTCTAATTATTACGGTAAGTTGGCAAATAACAGAAACTTCTTTCACATCTTCAATTGTATGATATATCGGTTATTCTATTTACATTTAACGTATTAGCGTCTAAATCCTCTAGAAACTCATAAAAGCAATTTAGTACAGTTATAAACGACTAGAAGTTGTGAAATTTAAATGAACCCGCAAAGCGCGACAGGAGCGCTTTAATAAATTGAACCGCTGAAAAGCACTTCTAATTATTACATGGAGTTGAAAAATAATATCAACTACTTTAATACCATCAACTATTCTTTATTTATTATTGAATCTTATTTTGCTTTTTATTTATATAAAGGTGTTTTATTCTTGAAATGAAAACTATTATACGCAAGTTTGGATGGCGAGAAAATTCATGTAAGCCACGTAACCATGTCGATGACGACTTGGGGTCTCTGTAATGCTATTTGCAAGAATCTTAGAAAATAAATAAAGCTAAATAAAATACATTTAAACGTACCATAATTCGACACAGAAGCACGCGTAACAAATTCAAGCGCTTCATCGCTTTACATTTATTCATTGAGGGAAGTTGTGAAGTGCTTAAACTTTTCTTAATCCGCAATTTGTTATATTTCCTTGTAATGTAACGGGAAAACAGCTATTTTACGCGCATTTACACTCGCCTAGATGTAAGAATCTCTCGTTTAGTCATCATCCATGAATAGACGTCACGGGAATTTTAGTTGTTTATTGTTTTATGTAGTATGAAATTAAAAAAGAAAAAAAAAATATTAGACACGTTACATCATATAGCTTTAATCTTTGTTTCAGTTGGTTGTTGGTTTTCGCTCTGTTTTTGGTGTTTTTCATGCGGTTGCTGGTGGGCACGATAAAGAAAGTTATTTATTGTAAATTGCTTTGCTTTACAATGCTTTGTAAATACTTGTTACATTTCCATTTGAAGCCATTAGAAATCTTTGTTTTGTTGCTAGAAAATTATTATATTATCAACTGGAACATATTATTCAAATTAAAACAATTAAATCCTTATAAGTATATATACGTATTTTATTTATTTATTTTTAAAAAGAATATTAGGAATACTTTTTAGGTATGTCAATATTCCCTTTTCCCCTTCTACTAAGCTTAAATTAAAAGCCTGTATTAGGAGTGGGTGCGACAATACCCCAACGGCGGTGGGATTTGAATCGGGTACCTTGCGGATTTCAGTGTCAATTATATTTATTACTACTAAACTTTTTTTTAGTTCAAATAAAGTCTTGCACAAAGTCTACTTGATACAAGTAGTCGTGCTTTTAAAATAGCCGGAAAACATATCTTAAAGAACTGAAATGTTTTGTATAGTCAACCAAGAAATTGGTTTACCACGCTAAGGTCGAATGTCGGTTGCATGTCAATTAGTTAAGAGGTCCATTTTTGCTTCTTATGCATAACGTTAATATCCAACAATAACGCTTAGCAAAATTTTCTCTAAGTAGGAACTGTCATCCAAAATGGTAAAGCACTTTCTTGGTCGACTATACAAGTCCTCACAAAAACTTTTCAATTTAAGATTTTATACTTATTATGAGTTTAAAACTAGAATTCAAAATAATTTATTACTGGAATAACACTGATCATTATATACAGTAATACCTTAATTGGTATCATTTTGGTAATTCTAGTTTTTTACCAATATCTTACATAACATTCTATGGTCCTAACATAATGTATCACACACACACAACGGCCAAAATGCAGAAAAGTGTTATTAACGATATATTAATATATTTCTTATTTATTTATTTCACATGTCACCTAGCAACTTAAAATCCTTAACTAATAATTATTTATTTACGTAAATGTTTGAAATGAAATTTCTATAAAATTAAATTGATTTCTTTGTAGTTTTTATCGTAATAACGCAATATTTTAATGTTCATTAATTAGAGACATTTTTTTTTTACATTTAGTTGTCTGTGCGTCTAACAGAGAAAAACTTTATATAAAAATAACATTTAATTTGAAAGCTAGATTAATTTAATAATTTTCGTATCATATTTTCAAAAATGATTATTTTTGCGGTTTTTCTACAAATCGTACACGAACAAACCGGAGCGCATCGCCGCGCCGGTCAATTTTCAACTAAGCACGCTAGTTACAATATTCCTAATCTTTAAAGATAAGTGAACAAAAACCTTTATTTTATAGAAGATAATATCAAATGATTACAAATCAACACACAAAGTTATAAAAGATCATTTCTTAAGAAATCTTTATTGTGATTGAAACACATTATTCTTAATTTAAAGTTTTAATGTAAAGAATGAAATTGTTTTATATTTATTTTTTGTATACTAACCTAAATAGAGTGCGTCCAGCCTAAAAATGCTCGCTCCTCTAAAGTATTCGCCTTTAAAATATATACAAAATAGCGTGTAGACGCAATACAAGCAAGCTCGACAATAGCATTGGCGTTTAGTTGATCTTACAGTGCGAGATTAGCTTTGAGTTACAAATAAAATCGCTGCACACACACACAAGCAAGCGTTGCAAATTTAGTAGAACGGCGTGCATTTTTAAACTATTAATCACTAGCAGACGTCGTCTTGTCTAATCAACTAATCTCCTTTGTGTCTTTTCCATAAAACGTGACACTGGTCCAATGTTTATGAAATAACAAGCTGTGCCCGCGACTTCATCTGCGTAAAATTAGGTGAATAAAGTAGATTTTAGCATGATCATATATAGCCTATAGACTTTCTAGATAAATGGGCTATCTAACACTGAAATAATTTTTCAATTCGGACCATTAGTTCATGAGATTAGCGCGTTTAAGCAGACAAACACACTCTTCATCTTTATATATTAATAATAGATTATTTTAAAGTATTCTGAAGTAGCGATCAAATCTGCATTTTCTTAATATTTTAATTAATCTTTTTTGTTTCCCCTTCTTTCTTTTCTTTTCTTTTAAACCCTTCTGAAATAAGGGGAATGAAACAAAACAAATATGCGCATCCAGCCTTTAAGGAGGCAGCTCGTTTTTGAAGATCCATATTTTATTAATTACTCTATCTATCTGTCTAATACAGCTAATCTCCAAAACTTCTGGACTAAGTTCGACGATAACTTCGCTAGCAGATATTATGAAGAAATAAATGTACTTAATTTTATGCAAAATGAAATAAAAAATTCCGCCCAAAATGTTAAAATCTTTAAATTAAATGGAATTAATGCAAAGTTATAAAATAAATATATATTATATAGTGATTTAATTGTCTCTTTTTATCGTGTAAAAGTCATCGTACCGCAAACTTTGTGATATTTATTTATGACATTTAATGTCATAAATAAAATCACAAAAATCATTCATCTCGGAAATGAGAGGTTACAGATATTGCCATCCTCATCCCATTCCTGAGCGCGCAATGTATCCTGTCAACGCTTTTTGTATCAGGGAAAGGGGAGGCGTTTTTGAATATAATTTGTAAAGATGACACACATTGTAGTGAAATATTAATTAAAATTTATTTTCGACTTGATAACACTGAATGACCCTGTTCGTTAATCATCCGAAACAGAATTGCCCAGTTTTCTCGACTCTAAATTGTAATACAACTTGCAGATCCTCTAACAAGAAAAATATGGGTATAATCGTCATTTCAATTGGTTTGTTTAGTTTAGCTATTTGTTTGTTATTCATATAGTGCAATAAATAATTCATTCAAGTATGTTTTTTCTTTTAAATTAAGAACACATACCATGCAAGTCATAATCAACCCCTGGGATAATATAGACCACTTTGGGCACCATACCTTTAAAGTTCTATTTTTTTTTAAATATTCTACTCCCCTACTTTATTATCTGGCTGGGGATCTACCTCTATCCTATTATCTCTCTATCTATATCTATAGAAAGCCACAACGAAACCACTGAGGATTATGATATAGGTTGATAATGCGTGATGCATTAACTGTCATTTGGTATATATGTGTGCAAGCTTCTGTAAACTACTGTGGCCATTAAGCAGGCCGTAAGCGTACGCGTAGCTAGCCATTATAAAACAACTAGACATACATAACTGGCATCAATTTTCAGTACGCAGTAGTAAGACGTTTTTATTTTATAATAATGGATGACTAATTTTTATGTATATAGACTAAAGTATTATTTTTCTCTTTTCAGATAATTCTTCTGATGGAGATGGCAAATGGCAGCCTGACAAAATGCTCCCACCAAAATTTAACATTATTAGCAAGTAAATAGTAACAATGCATGAGCCCATTTCAGTTTTATTATATTTATGAGCTTTTACGAAGGTTCATAAAAAATGTCCAGATCCTTATTTCGAATAGAAAAATTATCGAGTAAGCTTAGCTTAAGTGTTGTCGCAAATATTTGTAACCAACTTTTTCGCGTGAAATACTAACAGCACTGGCACATAAGAAGTACACTGTCGTCAAAGAATTAAAAAAAGGAATAACATTATGGAATAATGGCGGGAATTAGGGGCTTTGTATCCGTCAACTGTCACTTGTAGTTATTATGTTATTAGAGGACTTAGTAAAGGAAGGAAAATAAGAATTATTGAATAGATTAACAATCTGAAAGATAAACAGTTGTATTGGCGGAGTCCAGCGAGTGTTATATAGCGTAAACATATTCTAGTTGTATAATCTATACTAATACATAAAGCTGAAGAGTTTGTTTCTTTGAAAACGATGTCTCCTAAGTAAAGTATCGTAAATCACATTCTCTTGCCATTCTCACTTGTATACGTTTTCTAAATGTACTTGATGGGTTCTATTAACTGTGTAAAGTAGAAGTAAAATACTTTGAAATCGATACTTCATTCAAAAAACGTTTTGTCTTTTACGACTTATCCTGCATATTGACTTATACGAAAATTGTGCAGACGGAGGGGCTATGTCAAAGCGTAATATGACAACTTTATGTTATATTAATTGCCAAATTTTATTGTTCTGTGAATAGAAAAATATATGTCGTTATAGGCAAAAAGATTTGTGGGCGAATTTTACACGATAAAAAATCGGCGTTAGAATAACAATTTTTTTTTTTATGTTACAAGGGGGCAGACGAGCAGGCAGCAGGCACCGAAGTGCCTACCGGCGCCCATGGATCTATGCTTCTATACTAATGTACAAAGCTGAATAGTTAGTTTGCTTATTTGTGAAGAACTTTCAGGAAGTCCATTATCAAAAACTAAATATCATATATGATAGCTGAAAGACTAAAAGATGGATCGCTAAAGCCTTATTTCGATATACACAGAGTTTAATATTACTTGCATATTTAGTAGATCGCCACCTGGTCGAAATTCGCCCACAGACCGTTTTGCGTACAACGACATCTAGTGTTCTATTGCCGGAAAAATAAATTTTGACAATTAATAGTACGGTATAACGTACGGTTGTCACTATTCCCCTTTGACTTTATTTGGTTTTATTTTATTAATTTAATATTGCATATTATAAAGTAATATTGGCATTCCCAAACCTTCCTCTATATGAACTACAATCGTGCCAAATTTCATACTCCTCCGTCTGCGCATTTTTGTAAAACGTTACCTAAAGGTTTCGCTTCACATATCAATATACAAATTTGCTTTTGAATATTTTAACCATCTAAATCGTTCTTTTTGTCGCGGAATTGCCTCAGATAACAATTGCCTTTAGTTGTTGCTTCAAATAAAATCTTCACACTTTATCTTTTATATTTCAAAGGCATAAATTCACAATTAACCTCGTGGAAATATTTTTTGCAGCCAGTTCTTCAAGAATTTTCAATTATATTATCAAAGGTAACCTAGCAATAGTTATAATGAAGAATTCTAAGAGATTCCAGAGCGTTTAGTAATCTTACTTTTATTTCCTGTCTGCGGCTTAATAACGTTGTTAGCTCCTGGAATGGTGGAGTCTCTGGAAAAATTAAACGTGGAAAATAAAATCTCATTCATTCTTTTCTCCTGTTGTCCACATGGCGTATTACAATTGATTCCAGCGACATTTATTTGGTTCAAGGGATATGAACTGTTATTATGTTACTAATAGGGTTCAAAGCCGCTTCTCACCCGACTCGATATAAAAGATGACGCGTTCACACGGGAATAAAATTTTTAATCCGGTAATGCGGTTACGTTTTTTATTTAAATATATTACATTAATTACTATTGGTGCGTGACGGTCGAATGACTACCAGACGTATTTATATTACAATTAATTAAAAAAAGTGCGAGTTCGATGAAACTTACATACTATTTGTAGCACCATGCCAGGATAGTGAAGTCTAAAATAAATAAAATGTAATAAAAACATGGTTAACACAATCTATTCATTTAAACGCATCTTAGAGATCAATTACACAACATATACATATATAGGTACCAAATAATTAACGAATTAACGAAACGTCACGTGACCAGTGTACACGTACTGCCAACCGAATGATGGTTGCTGAAGTGTTGTCACTTGAAAAACCCGTGGCGGTAACCAAAATCTTACCAGAATTTTTAGACTTTTCAGTTCAGACACACACACAAATAATGAAAAGGCTGCTTTGCTTCGTTGGAAGTAAAGAAATCACAGGCAGAAAATAAAATATTTTGTATAGACTTGCACACTTTTAAACAGGCCCGCCGCGTGCGGCGCACGCGAGCTCCAGTTCCAAGTGGACGGCAAAATCGTCTCTTTCAAATAAATATTTACAAAAGGGAAAGTGTCAAACAGATTATAAAATTTCCACCGACGATCAAACAGGGAGAAATAATTACATTAAATACAGTATTCTAAATACCTCAAATAATTAATTGACGCCTATGTTGGATTTTTCAGGAATTTTTTAATCTGCCTCGGAAGCCGCTCCTTAATAGGTACGATAGTGCTTCCACAGATTCTTTTTTTAATTTTATTTCTACGGCCCCCGGAGACGAAAAACTACGCCTGCGAGCCCTTTTTTATCGATTTTTAGGCATAAATATCTTATGTGAAAAATATATAAATATTGAAATAAATACACTTGCCCTTAAAGTGTACAAATTACTTTAATTTTGTGTTGATATTTATGCATTTTATTTTAAAAGCCCGATAAGGAGCGGCATCGGTACATATTGCACCCGGGCGCACGAACAGCACGCGGCGGTACTGCTTCTAAACCCTTTATCAATGACGAGGACAGAATGTGGTTAAAATATGGTATATCTTTCCTGTGGTCCTTAACAACATTGTTGTCACAGAGAAAGGAAATGGGAACGAACCGTAAAAGTTGGTATAAAGAAACAACACTGTACCTTAGAAAGCTGTGACTCATAAACCAGAGCTGAAATTTATACTAAATTAAGTGACAACAATGTATTTGATGACCTCGGTCCGACAAAGTTACAAAACTTGCACGTAATACACAAGTTATGCCATCAAGAGTGTGTATCTTTAGACATAGCTTAGCTTAGCTTCAACAAAATTTTTATCTATTTTATAGCAAATATTGTACAGCTTTATGAAGATATATTTAAAATTTTATACCATTAAGGAGTTAAAACATTTATTCCCGAGCGTCCGAACCAACCTCGTTACATGTGAAATACTGCAAAATAATTCGAAATTTCATATTGTACTTTATCCCTTTGTTAATAAGGATTTTAATGTTGAGATTGATTGACACAGTCAAAATAAATTGTAACTTTATCCTGATGCAATAATTATAGACAGACCAGCACTTCGAAAAACTACTTTTGATTTAATAATAACACATGATGGGCACCATCTAGTAATTAAACCTGGCTCGTCAT
This sequence comes from Charaxes varanes, assembly GCA_024363005.1. Lineage (NCBI taxonomy): Eukaryota > Metazoa > Arthropoda > Insecta > Lepidoptera > Nymphalidae > Charaxes > Charaxes varanes. The sequence goes on from JANCMC010026214.1 coordinate 46,162, forward strand.
ATTAAAGCCGTAAGCATTGTGACCTCAAAAACTATTGTGCCAATAGACGTTGCAATCAAAAGTCAGTGCAAAAGGTTTTGACAACCGTCTCAACAAGCAACTATCATACATCAGATTAAGAGCCTGATACAGAAGGCAAGACTTTTTGAGGCTTATTTTGATGTTCTTCAGTCTAAATTCATCTTTGACGTTGATCTCTTAGAGTTTATATTTCCATGGCACATGATATCCGTTATTTACTTCTTTTCTTATGACTAAAATAAATAGTGAATTAATAAAGTATAAGTTGACACAGATTTATTTTCTTTAAAAAAATGACCAAATGTGACGTAAAGGCCCGGCTTACGGGGACACTCAGTTTTATTATACGTGTCCCGCAATCACATGGACAATCGGTTACGTGGACTTTGATCATATATATTACTATCGAACCCGGTCCGTCATCATCTGAGAGGGTTCAAGAGTTTCTTATAAATACAAATGGAAATTAAAAAAGATTTTCAATTGATTACGATTATTATTTTTATGTAAAAACAGCATTTTACAAATTATAATAGTTATATATTACAAAATCCTTAATCTATGTAAAACAGCTTTACATGCACGTACAGCGTTGTAATACTTAATTGAGTACAAAAACTTAAAATTAAAAGAAACTTAAAATCGCCGCCGTCTGAACAGTCACGATTTTGCGATGTGAAAACCGCACTATTTATAATAAATACAAGACCTTAGTTTCATAAGTACTTTTCTATAATTTTTACTAGTGTGGGAAAGGCACACCAAGATGAGAGGCTTTTAGGCGAGGAATGAAAGGTGGGAGCGAAGGTCGATATGCTCAAGCACCGCAAAGGAAGATCTTCGAATCCGGGCTTGTTGGAGTTGCCCGGGGCAGCCGCGCCTCGCCGACAGTTGTTCGTCGGAAGGTCTATCTATATATAGTGATCGTAAGTAGAAACTTCGCTTGCGTGAGTTAGTTCTTGTACTGCGGTCGTCGTCATCCGTACACTTCCACAGTTATAGAAGATAAACTAGAATAAGAAGTCAAAACAATTGCAAATCTGTAGTAGAATAAATTTTGTTTTGTTAATGATAAATAAATAATAAAGTCTCTTACCGAAAGCTATTAGTTTCCTAAAGGTTATGTTACAGATTTTTATAATAACTTAACACAAATATCAGCCTTTGAAGGAATTCACTCGACAATGCATCCGGTTAACATCAAATCAAATGAAATCTAAAAATATTTTATACAAGTACTTTTTCTTCGAACTACGCTGTAATGTTATCATTAATCACGACGTAAAGGATCAGAAAGGATGTCCTTTCTGCTTAGAACCAGAAAAGTGCTGTAATGTTGTATGAAATTTCATTATCTCCTCCGCCATTTCTAAGCCGATTTTGGTGGTATCTTTTTTGTTTGGTAGACAATAATTAAAACGAAAATAAAAACAGCGCCGTAATGAAACTTATACAACATTACAGCACTGTTTTGGTTCTAAGCAGTAAAGGCGTAATTTCTTATCGGTTATATAGTAGTTGGAAGAAATAAATTGTACATAACTCTATTAACAGTGAATAAATATTCAAATGAAGATTGTATTTAGCAACACAAACAGCTCTGCAGTGAATAATGAAGTTCAATTATCTAAATTTATTTAACACCCTCTTCAATTATTCAATGCACCTCGCCCGTTTCGGACAACTGACCAACAATGGACGTCCCTACAAAAGACAGGCAACATTATATATGCAGATTGAATTGATATAGGAGCAAAACAGTTAATGGATTAAGCATTGTTAACTGATAATTGATTTAACTTAGCAATTGGATGTAATCGCATTGAGAGATTATATCAATCTACCTCAAGACCTTATATTACCAGTCGCATGGATTGAAATGGTATGCCAATGACATTATTTTCTCATTATTACATGATACTAGTATTTTTATGAATCAATCTTTGTATGTTTATATTATATCACACATGCCTTATACTTAACGTGACGTAAATTTTATCACTGAATTTATTAAATGGTAATGATTTCTAAAAAAAACAATTATAGATGCTACGTTCATAAGTACTTCTAAAAGTCTATATGAATAAAAAAAACGAGTGCGACATAGATATAGATGAAGCTAAAGATGTAAAACTTCTTGATGATGTCGCATGAAGATAGCTTAATTAGCCGTTCAATTAAAAATAAGGTCCAAAGTAAAGACGATGGTTATTTTATTGAATGTTCGCGTCACCCAAACACACTTTTCGTTACACTCTCGTCAGGGTAAATAAGGCCAGAAGTGATTACATTTATAGATCTAAGAAATAGATTAACAGAGTAAAGAAATAATACGTAATAGAAAACAAAAGAAAAAGAACAAATTATGAGAGTGTGTACCTGCTGTGTACCTGTTCGTGTTTGTGTGTGTGTTTAAAGTTAATTTAGTTATTTCTTTTATAAACTGTATTGATAATTATTTCTTTTAAAACTGTAAATGAACAAGATTCCATTGCTGAATATTAGTTGCAATGATGGACTATTTTCGTGGTCACGCCTAACACAAGCTTTAAAAAAAACTTAAATGTGAAATCAACAACAAAAACAAAAAAAATCAAGGCAATTAATATATATATAGTATCCTTTATAATAAACAATATATAAAACAATGGTTAAATAAACAATTCGCCTCCTCGATACAGGTTTCCTAGAACGAAAAAGTTAAGTTACGTAAATCTTCCTTCTCGTTTTAACTAAAGTTTCTTTGTTTTATTAGTAGAAAATATTGGAAACCTCTTTATATACTACTGTTTCTTTATTTGCTTATAGATTAAATAAATTATTGAACTACGATTCATTGGTATCTTGTTATTATTCTACTAATAATATAACGGTGACGTTTGAACACATGGATGGATGTATGTATGTTTGACGCTCTTTCACGGAAAAACTACTGAATAGATATTTATAAAACTTTACAATAAAATAGTTTATACGTCAGAATAACACATAGGCTATACGTAGAAGAAAATTCTGCCATCTGCGAGCTATTTTGGCGTGCGCTGCAAAAAAACCACGTATATAGTGTATGTAGGAAATGTTTATCTTAAAGAGTACTACAAAAAGGCCTCCGCCGTTTCCTTGGTTCCTTATAACCCAAATGTATCGTCATCTAATGTAGCGATGTCCTATATACTTTTTAGGGTTCTCTACCTTTAAAGGAGAAAAAGGAAGGAATCGCTTCGTAATCCGTTTGTCTGCCAAGACCCTTTTTCTTGCCAAACACTAAAGATAGCGGTCTCTTGAAACTGTGAAAAAATCAACCCTCTAAGTGTAAGCAATCAAAAGATATGGTCGTTTATGTCACTTTTCCCATACATTTGCAAAGGGGACCAAAACCTATAGAGTAACTCTTTGACCTAGAATCCTGAATTTTGACAAATAGTTATCTCGAGCAGCACAAGTATAAGAAATAATCCGAAAACTTTAAATTCTTAAAAAAAAAAATTGTTGTGAATTTGTCAAATTAATAGAAACCTTATGAAAAGAATCAATCTTAAAATGATATTAACCTGAGCTGTTTGTGCGTTGCAACTCAAACAATGCGCCATCTTTTATCGTGCCCTGCGTGCCCTAACACCTGCACGCAAGAGGACTTGATGGCTGCAGCACTGATAACGCAGTTGATATGGCCGTCACTATTTAGTGCTTGCCAACGAAACGCTAAGAACCAATCAACTCTAGAATTCAACTCTAACAATCAATTCTAGCGATCGACTCTAGCAATCAATTCTAGCAATTAACTCTAGAAATCAATCATAGAAATCAACTCAAGCAATGAACTCTAGCGATCAACCCTAGCAATCAACTCTAGCAATTAAAGTTAGCAATTAACTCTAGCAATTAATTCTGACAATCAACTCTACAACTCAACTTAAGCAATCGACTCTAGAATTCAACTCTATCAGACAGCTCAAGCAATCAACTGTCTTCTGGTCGTGCAGATGTCCATGGGCGTCGGTAGGCACTTAGGTGCCTGCTGCCTGCTCGTTTGCCCCCTTGTAACATAAAAAAAGATACGATACTTTTGACTAACCCTGCAGATACTTTATTTAGCTTTTAGCGATCTCGTAAGCATTAAAATTGTCCACACTATAAACGGCCATTTTCTAATCTATTCATTGTGTATTAATTATTTAGAGAGGTATATAAGACACGTTCTTTTGCTTGAAAATGCACGAAATTTAATTTAATAAGGGGGCGAATAAAATTAAATATGTAAAATAAATAAAATTGAGGGGGTCTTTTTGTGACGTCACAATTATTTTTTACTAATTGCATACACGGTGACATTGTCGCGGTTAGGATTAGGTTTCCAGGGTGTTCGGTACATGCAATGTGACTACTAGGTAATGAAGGAGACCAACGGCAATCCTTCAACGAATACATTGTCCATGAGTTCGTTGAATATCCTGTGAGGTACTGAAATCTGGAAATAAAGGTATTTTATTTATTTATTTATTTACTTAATATAGTAAAACATACAACTAAAACATCGCTTAAGTACAATTTTACATAATACATAAGACAATAAAGTTTTAACTATTAATTATTCAAAAGAAGTAAACTGAAATTGAAAGATACATAGATAAAAATTTAAAAAATAAGATATTTTTCTTAGATGAGATACACTAAGTTAACTCAAAGTTTGCCTAATGGAAGTCTTACAACCACATTTACAATTTGAAAGTCGATCAACTTTTAAAAACTATTTTTTAGAGATGAAATAAATTTAGAGAACTTACATTTTGCTTAAAAGAAAGTCTTGATATTACATTTTTCTAGACGTGACAGCATTGCCGCCACTTCACGCCGATCTCATGTGAGAAAGAGGTACTGGTATCCGGACGCGCCGGCCTAATTCGGCTACAAGCATGGCGCTACCTCTAATTAACTTTAATATTGAGTTCTTGACATTATTTGAATATACTTTGCCATTTTAATATATTTGTTAATCGAAATTATTTTATCCTGCAAATCAATTGCTTAACAAATTAAAGTCGACATATTTCTTGACATCGACCAGTTTTAACATTTTTTTAAAAATACATTATAATTACTACATAATTATTAATAAAATAGTTTCGATGATAATTTTATCTATTAAAATTGATATGCTCTAACGGGGCGTCATATATCTATTGACATGTGCAGGTTATATGAATAAACAAAGCCTTGTATAGGCTAATAATGATACAGATTGGAATATAAACCAGTACTAGAATGGGTCACCCATCTACCACCCGGTCGCAGCCAGAGCAACTTAACTTAGCGATCGACTCAAGTGCCGACCACTTATTAGGCCACGACCTCCTCAATTTAACATAAAGCTTAACATAAAATTAAAATTTCAAGAAACCCAAAAATTAAAAATGTCCTCATAGATCGAGTAAATCGTAAACGTACCAAATAATAGAATAATAGATCGGCCATGTCGTCCACGACCATCACGTCATCTTTCAAATAAAAAACCCGCATCAAAATCGATACGTTCATTCTGAGTCTATGATAGAAACACTTCACGTCAAAATTATAATACACCTTTTTTTTTCGTTAAGGACTGAAATTGGCTTGATGTAGTAAAGAGAGTTACAGTACCTGCAGTGGCTTTTGTCTGCACGAGGCTTTACTTTACTGGATACAAGTGTGCGACCTACTTAGAAATGTGAAACGTTAGACAATAGATTGTTTCACTGTCTGTTGGGATTTAGATCAACCTTAATTAGTGCTAAATTTAGCTTTGTTTAGAAAACCTAGCCTTCTCCTATTTTCAACCGATTTCAAAAGACGAGGAGGTTCTCAATTCGACTGTATTTCTGTATGTTTATTACGTCAAAACTTTCGACGGGGTGAACCGATTTTGTTGAGTCTTTTTTTATTTGAAAGCTGGCGCTTCCCGTGTGATCCCATTTCAATTTCAATTCGGTTTAGGATTTTTTTTTATAAAATGACAATTTACTACACTATATTTTATTTTCTATTCGTCTAAGTAAGAAAATGTGAAAAAAATTTCTTATACATAACAGAAAAGAGCAATAAATAAAGTTATATAGTATAATTTAAGTACAACTGACAAAGTAGTATTAAAATTTCGTTCAAATTTATTTTCGTTGGGCTACAGATTTGTCTGTAATTCATACTGACGTTTCATCAATTTCGGGGCACGGATTAATCAGTGTTGGACAGGATCCCGTGGGATTTATTCATCTTAGTAAGGAACACTTCTCTTGCTTTGTTTCAACGGTAAATGAGAATTTTATGCGAAGCTGTATTTTAAAATAAGTAGTAGAGCAGCTATGAGGGGACAAACATACATACATAGCCTGTCAAAATCATAATCCTCCTTTGGTTTTGCCTTAGTCGGGTAATTAGCACAAGCAAATGGATCGTATGTCGGAAATGGAGTTCTGATTGACATATTCTGCCTAGTATGGGGATATTGTATAATATTTTTGAAATATATTTGTAATATTAATAAGGTGTCATCCATCAATTACGTCACACCAATTTTACGATATTTTAACCCCCTCCCCCCGCCGTCCTTATTACACTTTCAAAACCCTTGGTGTGACGTCACATACTCTAAGAATAAAAAAAATAATTTAAAGAATACGGCAAGTTCAATTTTTTTTTATTAAATAAAATTTTTATCACAATATTTTCAATTTTGATATGTGACGTCACATGGCTCTTGACCCCCTCCCGTATCCCTTGTCACACAATGTCACATCTTGGTGACCCCTTAAGGTGTGACGTAATTTTAGGATGACCTCTAATCAATCTATAACTTCAAACTTTCATACTTCAATGAACTTAGAACTTACGTGGTTTAGATTCTTAAATCGATCTAATTTCATTCCGTATAAAACTATTTAAAAGCTACGAATGTCTAAAAAATATGACATATATGCCTTTAATGTAAATACATTAATATAAATTATTAAAAGAACAAAGGAAATCGTGTCCGGTGTTTGAGTCGATCGTTAGGTTAAGTAGCTCTAGCTGCGACCGGGTGATAGATGACCTATTCAAACGCAGCCATATTTGATATCCGATCTCTTCTGTGTTTCGGTAAGCACGAAAAACAGTGAGACCCGATTAATGTCACTGAGTGATATTAGTCGTGAGGTTGCAGAGATAGTGGGAGTTCCGAGGATGACGTCAGATAGCAATCGGTCATCCTAACTCGTCCCACACCCACATCCTCTGCAATCTAAGCGGACCCTGGTACAAGACCGGGATAACGCTAGGTAGAAGATTAAAAGAAAAAAGGACAAGAACATTTATAATGAGAAAATTCCATTAAACATGTTATGGTACTTAAATCATTAATAGAAATACACTGTAACTATTTTCACGTAGTTAATTGTCATTAAATAATAAACTTTAAACATCGATTTCACAAATCAAAGCAGAATAGCAACAGGAAGATAATTTAACAGCAACACAATTCAACAGAAATTAACCTTCCCGAATGCGAGCTATTACCAAACAATACAAATGAAATGCATCCATGAATAGAATTTTGATTAAATGATGTTAGTAAAAATACAAATGTTTTTAGAAAATGCTTGTATTGAGCAAATGCGGTTACTTTAATACCATTTGTTATTTAAGATAAATTGCCTCCACAAATTTGACCAATTATCTTTTAGAGTTCAAATATAGCCATTAAAGTGGAACAGTAATTATCTTATAACGTTAAAATTTACCCATCAAAGTGGAAATCGTTACTTTTGATTTCTCAAAATACATCATCATGACCAACATTGAGAATTTTAAAGTACTATCCATAACGTTTATCTTAAGAAGTCATTCGTTAAGTCATGCTTTGAAAATATTCGAAATTAAAAAAATATTTGTAAACGTAATAGAAAATTTCAAGTTTTTTAACACTTAGTTAGTGATTCCTCTCTTTTTTAACAGTGTATTCTATTTTATGACACAATCGAGCGAAATAAGAAAGTATATTTTCTTCACAGCGGGAAGTTCCTTATAGTCAGCAAATAAACCTGCCAACGCCAGGCCAGTCCATTATTCTAGACAACATTTAGCTGTTTCACATTTTCGTCCTTTCAGCATATTTATTTGTTTTACCTTATATGGATAAAATTGTACCAAGCGACCGTCTGCGAAAAATCATATTGCCTTAGTACTTACTTGAGTAGCACTTATCACGATTTTAGGTCGTATTAAGTGATGACTAGTGCTACTATGTGAATATTCAAGATAAGATGATCATTAGGAGATCTACTAAGAAAACGTATGTTTAAGTGCGTAACTCACTAATTGCATAATTGTGTCTCAGTAGCGCTGTTTCTTGTGTAGCCTATCGCATTTGACATGATTTCCTTCTTTTTATGCTACCCCCTGCTGATCATGAATTGTCAAAGAGTAAAGCTCAATATATCAAGTATATTTTAAACGAGTCGCAAATTCAGGAAATCACTATAAATCTAAGACTATATCACTATAAGAATAAGACTTCCAGCACGTTACCACGCCTAAGAATATTCACTTACAAATTCAAATGATATTTTATTCAAGCAGGCTCTTTTGAATCGTCAATTTTTTTAAAGGTACCACTGATTCGGAAGAGTCGGGCCACAAGAAGAATCAGCAAGAAACTCGTTAGACTCTTTTAAAAATAGTTCTTACAGAAACAAGGTTTTTATATTTTTGCGTGATGACTATAAAGTACAAAACTTGAGTGACTCAACTCCAAGCAGTTTTATCTTTAATATAGTCTTTGACATTATAATACGCTTTACAAATAAGCGGGTTTTAACATGTAGTATAAACTTAACTAGAGACAGATTTAATATTGCCTCTGGAATTTTGTTACAGAATCGTATGCTCGCGTCCCCAAACGTTTTCTGCATAGACCTCCTTAATTCGACCCTATCGAAAAATCCGTTCTTAGAGGATATCTACTAACATCTACTAACTGTAAACTGCCTCCTTTTCCAATTTCTTTACACGTCCCGCGGTTTTATAGATCTCGGTTATAGATTAATAACAAAGCAGATATAATGAAAAATCATGTGTTGTAACAACTCTAGTGGTATCTAACCACGTCTTCGGTCCGCTGTCTTCACGTACGCCTCAACCCACGGCGCGCGAACATTTGTTTCTGCCCCCTCCCACAAGGGCCGTGTCTTATCGGGGCCTATGTACTGTATAATTTCATTAAGACTTTATGTAAGTAGTGCCAACCTACGTGCGCTAATATTACGCAACCGTAAATTAATTTTTGGAGGTGGCGCGTAGATGTAGAAGCTTATAGGCTTGGAAATTAGTGTCACGTACGGAGTAACTCAAACCCAACAAGTTTTATGGCCTAAATAAAAACCCTTATTGGAACACTAGAAGACTAGAACCTATCGTGTCTAAAACTTTAAATTATAATAATTTGTTTATTTTTTTTTTATTTAGAATTAGGCGCTCTACTACAAAACTGTTGCTGACTACGTCATAAAAATTCACAAAAGAGAACCATTTAACGTGGTATTAGTTTTTTTTTTACAAACCAGAATGACGATAAGATGTTAAATAAGACTCCACTAGAAAAAACATACACTGCAATTTAAGTAAAAGCTTTTAAAAGTGAAACAAATAAGGAAAATTTTCGTGTAAATTTTACCTCATTTTGCAACCAATTAGGGCAGCCAAGTGACAATATGGCCACCGCGCCCAACTAAAACCCGGATTTCTGTAAACTATCGCGTTACAAACTTTGGAAAAATGGAATTATTCATTATGCTATTAACAATAAAGACTATGGTATGTTCTGATTAGCCACAATTTTCCTTAAAAGCATCCTTGAGGTGCTTTAATAAGGCAAGACCTTTCTACCTAAAAGGCGCGTTTAGATCCTAACTCAGTATATGAACCGAAACAGAATTCGAAATCAAATTTTAATTCCTGCTTGTCATTGATTACCGTAAATTAACCTGTTTTTATCAGAACCAGTCAGCAGACAACAACAGGAATATTTTCGGACTAGTCTACACGTGGCAGATGATTTTATTTGCCAACTCAAGTTTAATTTCAGCACTAGTCATTTTGATAACATGTAGTGGTAGTTAACATGTAGTGGAACTGGCAACCGCTACACAAATAAGCTAAGGTATAAGCGCGTTCAGTCTAAAAATGCAAATGAATGTTGCAATAGTAGAAGAATTGTCCAATAACCTTGCAAAACGGCGCGGCATGAAGGTAGCAATTAATAACCTTTAAAATTCACTCTGATGCTGATGTGGTGCCCCCCTTATTTACACATCTCGACGGACGTTTTTTAATAGACAGTAATGTTACTCCTTATTAAAGTCTCCATGATCTTATTTACTTAGTGCCGAAAATAAACTTTATGCAACTTGAAATCGCTGTTTTGATTCTAAGCAGGAAAGGCGTACTTTCATATCGGTTATGTAGTGAATAATAATATAATTTTCTCTTTTATCTTTTATTTTTATATTTGTTTAATTTTGTTTAATTCCATATAAATTTATAATATTGTTATACCTAATTTTTAATATTCTCTCTTCTTCCTAGCGTTATCCCGGTTAAGTACCAGGGTCCGCATGTGATCTCTTCGACCCGGAGAGCTCTGGGTAGAAGAGAGTGATCTAAGAGAGGGGAGGCCTTGGCCCAGCAGTGGAACATTACAGGCTAATTAAAAAATAATAATAATATAGTTGGATGCCTTAGGAATACTCTGTAACATTCTTGGATATTAACGATTCTTGACTGCCAAAATACAGCTTCTCTTTTACAGAACGTATTAACCAACGCTAAATGTTCAACGCCGCAAAATCGCCAGCCAAAGAAAACTAGGAAAATATGAAAGCGAACATTACGTCTAACAACTAGACGCTGAGTAAGGGACTTTTATCAAGAGGGAGAGCAAAACGAATATTTGTCAAATGACTCAACGACATCTCTCTCCGCGTCTCGGCGCGACGTGACCGCAATGTCTTAGACGTATTAACGTCTTGACAGCGTTGTAATGATCTCTAGCGTTGTGGTTTAATTGTCTTAAGTTATAACTTAAATAACTTGTTTGTTAATGTCACAAATTATTTTTATATTTTTTTCTTAACATAAAGTAAAAAGTTTATTTTTGTGGAGTTTTTACAATTTTATCGTACTTATGAACCATCGTTAGAACCAAAAATCGGGTGAGTGCGAAGCAGACTCGTGCAGCAAGGATTCCGTACCATAATCATTTACCAGGTTATTGTAAGATATATATTTTTCATAGGTTTTTTTTTTAATTTGACAAAGTCAACGCATTTTTTTTTTGATGTAAGTGACTACAAATTTACAGTTTTCGTAGGTTTTCCTTTATTTGTGCTACAAGATATAGCTTCTTGCCAAATTTCATGATTCTAGATCAATAGGTTTCGATTCCGTTTTCAAATGCACTGTATGGAAACAAAAATACCAGCTTCAAGTTATCATACTCAAAATACTTTTGAATCATCCAACCCAAGAACACGGTCCAAATTATTTAAAATCCTAGCTAGTAAGAAGTATAATATAATATAAATAAATCAATCATAATTTTATGCACCAATTCAAATGAAATCAAAAAAATATTCACGGTTTCTTAAAGTCTTTCAAGTCATTTGTCAAGATGTCCACATTAGAGTAGACTTTTTTGTCTTTAACGGTGATTGAGAGATAAAGCTTGGATGGTATAATAAGCACATTTGTACAATTGAGATCATATATATATCTCAAGGAATACCTAAGACCAATTCGAAACATTTACTAAAAGGTGAAGTTCTAAAGAAAAGACTAAAATCAGTCTAAACTGAACAGAGACAAAATTTTCTTTTAAATACACCCCGCTCATTTATATGTTTGGCTATACTCATTAAACGAATTAGTGATTCGAATGAGTGAAATACGTGCCTTGGTATTTTTGCCTGTTTAAGACAGGCCAGGACTAAAGTGTGAAGGGAAAGCAACAATTTTGATTAAAATGATTGAGAAATAAATGATAATATAACATCTCAAAAATTTTAGCAAAAGATTCTACTTATTTCATCTAAAATAGAAAACCACAACCATACAAAGACACATACTACATAGACAATACTTTTGACAAAGCGTTATGTTCCCAATGTTAAGTTCGTCGAAGAAAGATAGAGAAAGAAGAAAGATAGTTAGTAAAATACAATTGCTTGGTTACAGGGGTTCTTTCTTTGCATACGTTTATGGCCTGATGGCTGATGGCAGCTAGTATACCTACTAGCCATTTAGTTTTACAAGGCAACCTGGAACGCGCTAATCTCCGGAACTACTGGTCCGATTTGAAAAATTCTTTCAACGTTAGATAGCCCATTTATTGAGGAAGGCTATAGGCTGTATACCATCACGCTAAGACACATAGGAGCGGAACACCAATGAAGAATGGTTCAAAATCGGCGGTTTTTTACCCCCTTTTGAGAGCTTCCGCTGCGTGTGCTGCGTATACGGTTAAAGTTTCGCAAAAATCATGTATGGCGGAATTGTTCCTTTTCAAAAGTTCTAAATAAAAGTCCGCGATAGCATATTTCTATCTTTTAAGGTTGGCTCAGTATAACCTTTTTTAGGCTAACCAAATTTGTTCTAAAATAATGCATTATTATTGATAGAATCAGGCGTTACTTTGCGGGAATCCATGACATGCATGAGAAACTAAACTACTTTGCTTTAATCCGCGACGACGGTTTGGCGACGTCGCCAAATTAGAAGCGTAGCCACGACTACTACTGGCTATTCATTTGGCAACCGCAGATATCCATGGCTTCGTAAACGGCGACGTCGCCATGGCGTCTCGGTGAGATAGGAGCCTTATATAAAAAGTTACAATTTTTAATAACAAACCCATTCGCAATTCTCCTTTTTTGTATTGGTTAGTACAACTTATTATTTGTACTAAAATCTTATAAAGTGACTACATACCTTCTTTCACAAAAAAGTGACTTTTCACCTATACAAAGTTAACTAGACACATTTACTCGGTAACTGGGAAAAAGCGAGAAAATTTTTTCTTTATAACAAAGTAAAATTAGTTTCGAATAACATTTTGTTTCGCACAAACTTATTTAGGAAGTAATATCCTTAGCTAGGCCGGGGAGAGATGAGAATGGTGGCCTAAACCCGTCTTTAAACGCCAACAACGCATCTGCGACTCTTCTGAGAGAAGTCCCAGAACCACCAGCCCGTTTGTCCTGAAAAAAAAATATTCTTCTAATATTACATTATTAAATATGAAATCTGACAATTTTTCTTCTTAAAATACTTTTATTTATTATCATCATCATTCGCAGTCCACTTTATCCCACTGCTGGGTACAAGTCTCTCTCCGTTTGTACCATTTATTATTTACTTCGTCCACTATTAAAAGCTCAAACAACAAAAAATTCAATGAAAAGTAAAATATAAATTTATTTTTACAACTCCTCTAATAAGGTTAAATTTCTAACAGATAGTGAAAAAAATTGTATTACGAAAGAATCTCTTCAAACTATCAGCTGTTTGTATCATAGCAAATTATTCGGCTACATTTGATTTATTTATACGTTATAGATATGTTATGCTGTAATCATACGATATGTATAGAGATCTCGATCTTTCTCGTATACACATAATATCATTGTTTCCAGATAGAAATGGAAATGTACAATAAACGATTCGCGTTCGGCCTTGAAAGATAGCGGCCGGCAGCCAGCGATAAAACAGAAGCCTAGAATATTGTTACACGGTAGAAAAACAATGAAATTGCTTCATTACTTTGACGCACACAAAATTATCTTAACAATAGGAAATAAAATTGTTTTTTTTTTACACTGTAATAACGTACATTAGTATAACGTTAACGGTCTGACCTGTGCTCAATTTGTATAATGTTACCTTTTAATTTTACTTTCACCAATTTCCGTTTGTCCGAATTATGTATTTAAATTTTTGCACATCAGACCAATGTGCCAAGCGGAGATTTGCTTAGAATAATACCACTCTTCTCCTCCAGAGACATGTGGATGCTGTAGAAGTACGTCTATATATCCAGCAATAGGCTTATATAGCCTACATAGAAGAAGAAAATGCCACTAGATCAAAGATGTGGAAATTTAAGTATTGAACATCAAGACGTTATCTTCCTATTTGAAAAAGCAACTCAACATATTAATTATATGAATAGAAACATTAAATTTATAATTATTTTTATTCTGACTAGAGATCGCTGGCTGGTCAAAATTCGTCCACAAACCTATTTGCGTACATATATTTTTATATTCCCAGAAAAATACAATTTGACAATTAATATAACATACGGTTATCACGATTACGCTTTGACATCATCCAATACATGTGTGTATAAACGGTGCAAATCGTTTGGCATTAGTGTGCGTGTGGTTTTATTTTAATATACTAATATCGCAGATTATAAGAAAATATATATAGCATTCGCACACCTTCCACTATATAATCTAAAATTGTACCAATTTCATACTCCTCCGTCAGTGCAATTTTCGTAAACTGGTAATTTTGGCAATTTTATAAAAAAAGAACGATACTTATATTGTTCAAAGAATATTATAGGTTACAAATTTGCTTTCGTGCTAATTCGATATCCCTTTATATGTAATGGGCAGATACTTATTAAATTAGCAGGAAGACGGACGTTGTATCGATCACCATGCTTCACTTCAGCAGCTCAAACATGTAAGTTTTGCTGCGTAAAAAAAGTGCACTGCGTGAGGCAAAGTAATTTTTTAATTTTTTTTTAATAAAGAGTGACAAACACTAGTCCAAGAAGGTCCAAATTTCGGAATTCGACGTCAAAGAAAACACGTTCGGAAACTCGTATATAAACTAAATAGGAAAGATATTTCTAAAATGGATAACCATGTTTTTTTTATTTTATCTATCTAATATTTAATGTATTATTGTATACGAAAGTAAGTAATGCATAGGTATTTATAATTTTATTTCTATTTTCAACATTTGAAAAATAAAACATGAAGGACGCTGTTTCTCAACGCCCTTTATAAACAGCGGGAATAAAATTTCGCTGTTAACCCAGTTTCTTCGGGTTTTTTTAAATATAAAACAAGGGGTAAAAATGGGCAGGTGGTTCATCTAAGTGGCTACCGACGCCCATGGACCTCTACAATACCAGAGGACTTGCAGATGCGTCGCCAGCCTTTAAGGAATGAGTATGCTCTGTTCTTGAAGGTTCCCAAGTGTTATCGATTCGGAAAAAAGTGTTTCAAGGTTATTATTAAATTTTAGCACAGACAGACTTACACACATACATACCCACACATATAAACACGTTAAACTTGTAACACTCTTCTTTATTTGTAGGAGATTAAATATGTCCTTTACCTTCCATTAGGTCATTAACACAGTATCACTATACTATATTATGACATAACCCCAATGAATTTCAGTCAAGCATACTACCGATGCGATGAACGCTGTTCAGGGAAATTGAATACGTCATTGCATATAATGTGACCGCTTAGGAAAAGTGAACGTGCGCGTGCGCATGACACTTTCCGTGTTAGTTTATTGCCCTAGGAAACGATACCACGCCATTGTTCACGATTTACGAGACAAGAGAAAAGAAAAGTGCGCGTTTTACATCACTCTAGATCAGGTGTCGGCAACCTTTTGGAAGGCAAGGGCCACATCGTTAAAACATATGGTGCAGGCGGGCCAAATTGTTAAGAGATTAGATGTTGGAGGGCCACAATTGCAAAATTTGGTGTTTAGTTATCATCTTATGTAGTACATATTATACGCTATATTAAAAATATTTTAGCACATCACATCAAAACTTTACGCACGTGTAACGCAATTTGTTATCTGTTTATAAGAATAAGATTGCCAAATTAATCGCGGGTCGCAAATAGGGGGGTTACGGGCCATTTGCGGCCCGCGGGACACGCGTTGCCGATCGCTGCTCTACAGAAATTAGTTCTTGTTCTTTTTTGAAGAATTGATTCTGTAAATAGATAGATATTCCTGTTATTTTTCATCGTCAGTTCATCTGAGACCTTCTATTACTGTGTAATTCCATATGGAAATACATTAAAATATTTCGGTTATTAATCCTTTCATATGTGATCCTGTTTCAAATTTCTTTTGCTATAAATAATGTTTTTCAGGTAGTTCAGGAGCTCAGAAGGCAATTTTTGGCAAGTATGTCCACATCCTATCGAATGACTTTATGATGTCATCACTCCATCGATGCTTTTTACGTCCTGTATTGTCCAGGTACTATATATTTCATACAATGCAATGTCAGCGTAGAATTTACAATACTACTACTTAGTACTTCTAGAGTTTGTGGTTAAAATTCGGCCACAAAGTTTACATTTGCGTACTATATGCTTATTTAAAGCTAAATACAAAAATTCAATTCTTTCTTTGTACAAAATATTGTAATATTTGACAAATAATATTTTCACTGTCGTCCTAACTACGCTTTGATACAATCTTGTAGTAAAGTGTATACATGTGTGTATAAATCGTTTTGCAGTAGTGTGCGTGTGTTTTTGTTTTAATAATTAATATTACGTATTTTACAGTCATATTAGCATTCGCAAAGCCTCCTCTATATAAACTTCTTCTTCAGTCGTTCCCTCATTACTGAGGATCGTGGTTCCTCATTGAAAGAACATGCGTGATGGTCTTCCTCCAATTTGTCCGGTCTTCAGCTTGGCTATATGTACAATAAAGAGGTGTATTGAGAGCTTCTTTCACCTGGTCCGACCAACGCCTCGGGCTACGTCCGTGTGGCCTCTTTCGTAACCGGGAAATTACTTAACGTCTTACCGTACATTTGAACTTTGTAATACTCATTTCCAACTAAGATTATTTGCATCCAATGTTGGTATAGTCGACCAAGAAATTCGTTTGCCACGCTAAGATCCAATATCGTTTGCACGTTAATTAGTTAAGAGGCTTATTTCTGCTTGTTATGTTTATAACATACCAGGGAGTTAATTGAATGCTGCACATATTGCGTTTGAATTTTTTTATTTGACAAGATTTGAATTAAGAATAAAATTGTTCTAGCATTTAACTAGAGACTATAAATTTAGCTTTGTTGAAGATAGGTCGATAATAATAAATAATGAATATCAACGGGAAGACGTAATCTAATCTATACTAATATATAAAGCTGAAGTGTTTGTTTGTTTTAACGCGCTAATCTCAGGAACTACTGGTCCATTTATAAAATATATCTAGTAAAAAATATGTTTATAACCTTGATTTGATATCATTTTACTAAATGTTAATCATTTTATTAAATGGTAATCTGAATAAGAAAAATCAATGTCATATGGTTGTTCTCGCTAAACTTTTCAACTACTGGACTCAATTTGACGATTAAAATCCTCAAAATATTAAATAAAACATTGAATTTTACGCAGACGAAATCGCTAGTTACAAATTAAAATGTTATAAAAACCAACTGTATAAAATATTCTAAATTTACGATGCTGAGTATCCACATGTCGCGTAGATGCAACGAAAATAAATTACAAGATTTTTTTCACCTAATTATGATTCGCTTATCCGACGAGTTTATTAGATTAGCCGAGGATCTCGTTTGCCCTTTCTAATTAGAGCTCGCTTCTTGTATTAATTATGAAGTGAGAAAGAGGTACTGGTACCCGGACGCGCCGGCCCAATTCGGCTACAAGCATGGCGCTACCTCTAATTAAATTGCGTGGTTAATATTACTTTTTTTGCTAAAGCGGACAAGAGCGTATCAAGACACGCTTATATAGAGGAGCTTCGTTAGTGATACCCGATGGAAGGTATTTGTTAAAAAACTTCAAGAGTTATTGTCCGATTCTGTTCAAAATCGTTTTCCTAATAATTTTTTAACATGTTCTACGACAAAAAATTTCAAAATTTCGTCTCCGGGGAGAAGGGGGGGGGGGTGTATAAAATATGAAAATGAAAACATTTCTTCTAGAAGTAATGCCACGCATATTATAAAAAATCTATATATATAAAAATCAATGCCACTTTTCGTTGTAATTCCATAACTCAAGAACGGGCTCACCTATCCAGAGAAACGGGAATACTTAACATATTTTAAATGTACTGCTATTAATACAAAGTTTGACTTAATGAAAGTAGTAAGTTTCACTTTGACATTGTTAGTTTAAATTTGACTTTGTTAGTTTGACTTTGGCTTTGTCCAAGTTTGACTTTAGCCTTGTAAAAGTTTGACTTTGACTTTGTCTTTGTCAAAGTTTGACTTCGGATTTGTCAACGTTTGACTTTGACTTTATCTTAGACAAAGTTTGACTTTGACTTAGTCTTTGACTTTGAAAATGAAATAAATGTTACACGATATAACCATATTAAGGATAACGGTTTATCAAATCGAGTTTCGGCTTTTGAATACTCAAATCGCTCTCTGGACGGACGCAATTTTGTTAGTGGAAGCTTAAACGAGTTATTGGTTTGGAGTTAGACGTAAACCTGTAAGAGCGGTAAAAGATGCAGAGTGAATCCACATCTCTCCGCATAGCCAAAGGATAAAGCCGAAGGGAAAGAGCTGGGTCGCCGTCTACCTCTTTATAATATTATAGTATAGATTTAATCCTGATAATAAAATTACACATTCATTAAGATACGGTAAAACACAGACAGACGTAGAATATTAAAACGTTTACAAGTATAAAAAGCGTGAACGTGGTTGTTAAGTAGCTTTAAAGAAACGCAATAACTAATTAAATTATAACGTCTTTAAACTATTATTTTATTTATACCACAAATTGTTAAGGAGAATAATACTTACAAATTTTTCATGCTTTGTAACCTTTGCAACGTCATTGTTATTGTTATGAGCAAAAAATTGTTATTTAATTGATAGAATCAGGCGTTACTTTGCGGAAATCCATGACATGCATGAGCAATGAAAGATTTTTTCAAATCGGCCAGTACTTCCCGAGATTAGCGCGTTAAAGGAAACGAACTTTTCAACTTTATAAATTTGTATAAATACGCCAAAAAAGATTAGCGACGAGACATCAATTCGGTTTTGTTTAATTTAATAGCCCTAATAAAAGTAATTACTTTTCTTTTATTAGGGTTCCGTACTTTTAAAGACAAAAAGACTTTATAATTTATAGAATCTCTTTTTTGTTCGTGTCTGTCAGACGGTCAGACTCTTTTTCTCAAGAACCGGTAGGGCTATAACATTGAATGAATTGGTCTAATTGAAAGAAATCTTATGAAAAGTATAAATCTGAAAATATTCTAGTAAAGTAACCACGTGATGGTACGGAAAACTTAGTGCGCGAGTCCGTCTCGCACTTACCTGGTTTATTTGCTTTAACCTAATTAAAATAAAACATACAGTCCACTAAAACCGCTCAATATTATTTGGTTGGAAGCTCCCCGACAAAAACCAACAAAGTCTATACGAATTAATTAAAATTACTTCTCTGACTACAACATATTGGTTAAATGAGTTTTAACAAGATTTTAGCGAAAACAATAATGTTTCAACCATTATTATTTAATACCTCGATATGAATAAGAATAAACAAAAAGAAATATATTTACTAAAATTTAATTTTAAAATGTTTAGTGACTAAAAGTTTTTGCAAGAAGTTAGAGTGAAATAACAAAAAACGGTTTAAGTTAAGACTAAACAGTCACTATTATTTAAATCTGACAATATTATTTTTTTTCTTTTTTTATGCATTTGATACTTAGTTTGAAATCAGCCAATCTTAATTTACGAGTCCGTAAAAAAAACGGATTGATTCCTTTTACAATAATAATAATAATAATCTCTTTTTACAGTCCACTCTTTTATTATACGTCAGACCTCCCTAGACTATTGAAAGGGCTGAAACTGCCTGTAATAGCAGATCAACAGATTTAGAATTTCTACGTGTTTATTATATGTATAGATAGATGCATATCTTAAAATTTACTACTACTAAATATATAGCTAAATCATTAATTAATTAAAATTATATAAGTAAACTTTGCAATAACAATAGTAATCCTAAAATCTGAGAAGATTATACATGTAAAGAACGAAGACCGAACACAGCCACCCGTTAAATTATTAAATTAGAAGTAATAGATTGTATCCGTGTCTTTTTATACGAAAAAGAATAGAGAAAATATTACTAATCAATGTTTAGGTATGTCTGTATATACCTTTTTACCTCATTGATAAATAACTTGCAAATTGATGTTTCCTAACCATTTTACTAGCTTTTTACTACGTTAAGGTATATTTATTTTTTGACTTTACTAATACGTCTTGCGTGTACATAAATAACTATACATGTAAAGTGAATTCACGTCTACATATCTTTATTTTATAATATAAAAGCGCAAGGTCACATAACACGAAATTCCGAAAACCGCAAGAAGTAGAAAGATGAAATTTGGCAAGGTAGTAGATATCCGCTGTGAACGGAGTTTTGGATAATACCAAATTTAGTAAGTCTAAAGGTTCTAGTAAGTTAATTTTAAGTGGATGAAGTCGCGGGCAACAGCTAGTATTAAAATATAAGGAAGCAAAGTAAACAAATTAACGTTATTGCTATTGCTAGAGCACCTGGCAGACGTTGACTTGACCGAACGTTGGCTTGTGTTACAGCAGAATTTTATTGGAATGTACTGCTATCTATATGCCCGTATATAGACGCCTTTACACTAGGACAATATTCTTTACTTTCCTTTTTTTATTAACTGTATTTCATGTTTAGCATACGTTGCGAACTATGGATTATTTATTTATGATTTATTTTTTCGGTAATAAAGTCAAAAATCGTATATTCATATAGACTTTTTATAAGCACTTATGAACGTCTTTTTTATAATATTAATATTTTTTTAATCATTTCACAATTTGGTGATAAAATTTACGACTTAAAAGCCAAGTTTACAAGGTTTACTCGTGCCCTGCACTGAGAAGAGCCCGCAACAAACTCAGTCGGGTAATTTTTTTGTTATCACCATTCTCACAATAATTCAGATTTGGTTAGAGCAATTTATTCCCAAGCATTATCATCATTGCGCCATCTAGTTTGCTTTGGTGTAACCTTTTCCACTCGACATCATTGCCAACTTGTTATGTAGCGGCCGCTACAATTATTATATAATAATTAGCATATTTTCATTTATGAATTTCCGCAAAGTAACTGTTATAATAATTAGCATATTTTTAGTCACGGATTTCCGCAAAGTAAATATTACAATATTGGCTTATTTTCCAGAACAAACTATCACCGGACGTGGTGAAATATTACGTTCACGAATTCTGTTTTGTACTTGTGGTGTTAATGTTTTGTCTACTGGGCCAGCAAGTGCAGAACGAGGTGAGCAGAGTGCACAGCAATAATGTATTACCGACAGTAGAGGCCAGCATTATTGAATTAACATACATAATTTTACTTTCAATTGTTTTATGTTTAGTTGTACTATATTATGTTAAGTTAAATTGTATTGTTACCTTTTGTCTCTAGTTAAATTTAAACTACATGTTAATAACACGCTTGTTCGTAAAGCGTGTATTATACTGTCGAAGACTATATTAAAGATAAAACTGCTTGGAGTTGAGTCGCTCCAGCTTTGTGCTTGATAGTTAACATGCAAAAATGTGAAAAACTCATTTCTATAAAAACTATTTTTAAAAGAGTGGCTAACGAGTATCTTGCTGATTCTTCTCGTGGCTCGACTCTTCCGAATCAGCGGTGGTTTTTAAAATTTGACGATTCAAGAGAGCTTATAAAAATCTACTTGAATAAAATATCATTTCAATTTCAATATGTTCCTTATGTTTTTAAACAGAATCAGGCATTCAAAATTATAGCCACCTTGCTTATATAAAAAAGCGTCAAAACCTGCGGTGCTTAAAGCACGCTAAAGCTTAAAGCACCCTAAAGCTTAAAGCACAGTCGGATTTGCGTCCGCATACTTTAGCGGTCATAAAAGGAACGCTTGCAATACAGAAACGTTTACACGGCGTTTTATTTTGAGCTTTTTTATCCTAAATAGCTTTTAAAGCTCCGTCTTATTTCGCTTGATATTTGGAAGTTAAAAGAAAGAGTTCTTTTAAATCGTAACAACCAGCTTTTATACATTTTCGTTTCTATGTGTACAAAATTCTTCTTCTACATAGGGTGCGCCTCATTTGCAAAGGATATGACTCTGGGGCGAGTTAAGATGACCGATTGCCGTCTGACGTCATCCCCGGAACCCACACAATCTCTACAATCTCACGACTAACATCACTCAGTGACATCAAACGGGATTTACAGTTTTACGTGCCTTCCGAAACACGACGGAGTTCGAGCATTTGAAAGCCAGTGCTAAAACTGCTCAGCCACCTATCACCGGGCCGCGGTAAGCACGGCTTAACCTAGCGTTCAACTGAAATGCCAGTCACTGATAAAGCTTTAATCTCCTATCTCCACAAATCGTCTATCTATACAACTGTAAAGTGTTATATTTTGACAGGAATTAGTGGTTTATCTGAGGGACCAGCCAAGTTCATATATAACTGCACTACGCAGATGCATTGCCGGCCTTTAAGGAATAGGTACTACCCGTTAGCTTGTCATATGAAAATGACGATTTTCGTTTTAGATTACGTACAAAAACTCTTGTATATAAACAACTTCTACGAAACAATTCTACTAAAAATTCAGCTAGCAATAAAACTAAATCCTGCCTGAATTTCAGAAGCAAACATTCAAGGATTCACATGATCTATCGCCAACGTTGTCGTCCTTAACAATTCATCCTTCAATTGAAATATTGTCGAAAATTCCCGATATCAAAGTTCGCACAAAGCGTATGCAATTCCAGTGGATCGAAAACAACAAAGTTTCCTTCAGGTGAGGCGAAATGTAAAATAACCACATTTTTCCACACTTTTCCATTCGAGACCCAAACTGTCGCTATATTCGCCAAGTCGTTTGGAAAACTCCAGTGTCGTGTCGCTTGAGAACAATTCTTGCCCGTTTGTTGGAATATTTTTACATGGCAACATGTTTTTATGCGATTTTCGGTAAAATTGTAAATATGTGTGTATATTTCTTATTGTTACTACACTAGCGGAGCCGGCAGACGAGTCCTGCACGAATTTTGGATTACTTACTATTTACTACACTCTGTTATCCTTTAGTATATCCGTTTCCGTTCCTGTTCCCGTTCCTGTTCTCGTTTCCGATCCCGTTCCCAATTCCGTTCCCAATTCCGTTCCCGTCCACATTATTATTAGAAACAATTTATTATAGTACTTAAATATTCTTAAATTTTTCAATTTTCCGTGCAATTTTCTAAATTTCTTCTTTCATAAGGATTCTCCTCTCCTCGTTCCCATGACAATAACAAATACAAGAAAAAAATAAATAGTGAAATCGGTCAAAAAAATATGTCGTATTTCCCACATTATCATTAAGAAATTTGGTAAAAAGCTGTATTGAAGTACAAGTAAAGGAAAAATTGCGAAAACCTTATAAAATAATTAAATGTTAAAATAACCTGGTAAAGTATTACGTCAGGATACCGAACCCTTAGTGCGCGAGACTGACTCATACCTGCCGGTTTATTTTTATCTATCTAAGCGAAGAAAGAGCTAGTACAAAACTAAAAGCACTTCACACTATCAGCGTGTTCGTGTCACTAAATATGTGTCCGAATTCCTATTCCGTAGCTTGCCAAAAACTCGCCCCAAGTCCAATAGCTACCTCCATTGGAACCGAAATTTCTTGGAAAAAAATCGCTTATCGATTCCCCGACGCCGGCCAACTTGAAACTTTTGTCTTTATATGAATTCTCAGGTCTTGGAAAATTTCCTCTTATCCGCGCCAAAACTGCCTAACAACTCCCAAGTATTGGGAACTTGCTCTGGATTTTCTGGATGAGTAAATATGCCTGTATTTAGCTCTGGCAAATAGGCTCGCAATACTTGACGATTGGATATTTGTTGTGAATATTTCACTCACTTTTTGTGAACCCTTTAAGCTAACCTTTTTGTCGGATTAAAGATTATTAGCGTCACGCTTGCAGTCGCAGTGGAATTGGGCCGTCGCGTCCAGGTACCAGTCCCGCTTTCTCAAATAGATCGGCGTGAAGTGGTGGCTGTGATGTCACGTCAAGAGATGATATTGTTGTCGTATTTCCGCTGGCCTAAAACCATTAAAGGTCGTCTGAATAAATGATGTATACGGAGGAGGTTACAGTTTCATGAATGGCCGGCATTTGAGGCGATCGCTATGTTAAGTAGCTCTTTTCGCCTGGTGATTGAAAGGTGGCCAATTCTGATACTGGTTATCAAATACCCGAGCTCCTTCGAGTTTCGGAAGCTACGTAAATCAGTGCATCCCCGTTTATGTCACTGAGTGATATTAATCGTGAGATTGTAGAGTTCGTGAATGCTTCGAGGATAACGTCTGATGGCAAACGGTGATCTTGACTTGCCCCACAGCCACATCTTCTGCAATTTAAGCGGACTCAGGTACTAGATCGGGATATCGCTAGAAAAAAGAAATATAATAACCAATATAATCAACAATAGATAGCTTTAAAGATAGATAAAAGAAAATATATGGGCAACACCTCAATATTAGAGGGCCTTTACTACCTGAGACAAGAATTACATAGAGAAAAGAAAGTTTGACAGAGCCAGTTCTTGTCTGGCATTCGCAGAAGACGGTGCTAAAACTGTTAATCAGTGCTTCATTTTTAGAAGTAATATAGTCTTTTATGCGAGTATATTACGAATATTCAAGTACAACTCTAAAGATGAATAACTTTTTAATCGCTTAGAGACTTATTTTATATGTATTTCAAACACTTTTAATTTTATTATTGTTTCAAAGACTACAGCCATATCTAATTTTCCATGCATGTACAATTATACAAATATATAAAAAGCTAAATTTATGAATACAAAAGGGAAAACAATTATTTCAAAATTTAGGATAAAATACCACCTTATCCTTTTAATATATTACTTGATATTCAATACTATATAATTCAATTCAATTCAATACTATATAATAGGAGAATCTGTTTTAAATCTGGGGAATCTAATCTGAGCTGAGTTGGTATTATTAATTATTGTGTAATTATTTTTTAACTTCTCGAAGCGACTAACAAGTTTTATCGAAGTATGATAATTTCATTTATTTTATTTGAAAGTAATATTTTTTTATTACATAGGTAATATTTAAAAAAATAATGGAATATTATAAATAAATCTAAGTCTACTTCTTGTGAAGAGCTCTACCGGGTTCAATAAATAACACATACATATGCACGTTACAGAAGAAAATAAGTGACCGTCATCCTGCAATAACAGTTTTTAATCAAATTTTTTTTATTATCCGCGTTTTAAAAATGAAATTTGTTTTTTTGAGTTTTAAATTAATTTGTATTTTTTGATTATGGTGATCAACAAAAAACTTAAAACAATCAAAGGACAATGCCCATTCATGGTACAGCTTTTTCTCTTGCGTCAAGATAAAAATAATATATGAAAATTAATTTCTTTATTTTTGGACCTATCTCGAATTCTATAACATTAATTTTGGTTTACACTTCATTGAACTGACTCGAAAACGCTTCAATGAAGAGGAGAAAATGTGCCTACATAGTAATCAACTTTGGATACAAAAACAAAACGAATAGTCCATTGGTTTTTATTATTTGATATTATAAACCTTTTCTAAATAAATACTGATATGCCTTAATACATGATATATTTTTAACATAGATCTCCATTGCTTTGTTCTCAACGAAATTTAAAAATATTTTTTAAATAAATATATACAGGACTATATGACACACGGACGTCTGTTGCTAAGGTAGACAACTTAATGCCTGTGTTACAGGTAACAGCCGCCTGCTATATACAAAACATTTTTTTTAGAAATATAAAAATACATACATATGGATAATACACCCAGACTCGAGGTGGGAATCGAACCCACGATCCCCGGAGCAGAAGGCAGGGT
>JANCMC010026242.1:5288-16020 GCA_024363005.1 Charaxes varanes
GACGAATAATCTTATGTCAGCAGT
Source organism: Charaxes varanes (assembly GCA_024363005.1). Lineage (NCBI taxonomy): Eukaryota > Metazoa > Arthropoda > Insecta > Lepidoptera > Nymphalidae > Charaxes > Charaxes varanes. The sequence goes on from JANCMC010026242.1 coordinate 5,313, forward strand.
TAACGAACTAATAACCTACATATTACGCAAATACTGGAAAAACAAGCTATAATATAAAAACTTATATCTGCCCGGACATATTGTTGTCTGCGAATGCGTATAATGCGACAAAACGGGCTATAAATAACTAAATAAATGTAGATTCTCTACAAAAATGGGCTGAGCTTCCAAACTAGGGTGAACAATCGGCGTTTTAAGATACAGGAGCGATTGGTCATTATACCGCCAAATATGGTGAGATGGGAGCATTCTCCAAATGTGGACCAAAGGACGCCGCCGAGGACGGCTAGCAAGAAGTCGCATTACCGGCTCCAGGGTTATTTGAGGAACTGATAGTTCCACGAAAGCACGCACGCGATACTCGTACAACTTTTGTGTTATGCGGTATTCGGATGCACCGGTTTTTGCTAATTGGACAAAACGAGTCTGCTCACATTGTACTTGGAAAAATTCACGCGTGAGACCAATGTATATATTTAATTCTTTTCAACATTTTATCTGATTCCTTTAAATGTACATCTACAGTTTTATAAGAGGTACAAACAGGTTTTTAGTTTGTCTGTTCTTTCTGCGTACATTTTACGCCGATATGTGCACTGTTTATGTTAATTATTTTTATGGTTTCAAATCAAGAAACTTCTAAAGGATAACGAGATTAAAGTCGCGGCTAAAATGCAGGTTTTAATATAAAACTGGGCAACGATTAAATACCATCGGTATCTTTTGTTGACGCACACAAGGATAAATTGCTTTGTTCTTACCTAACAATAGCATATCATTCCGTTCCTTTGGATGATGACGTTAGATAAATAAAAAGAACATTTTACTACCTTGAATCATTGCACGATTATTTACAGTATACCATATGTTTCCTAGATGAACGAATTAAAATACACAGCAACTTAACTGCTACCGTTATAAGTGGTAACGGTTGTTGTTTATTACAATTGTTTCTAACAGAAATTATAATTCTGCATGCAGGAACTAAACAAATACATATTAATGTTAAATATTTCGTAATAAACAGGTATGACTTAGTAGCGGAGTAGGAATTATGAAGAATAAGCACCTCAGATGATAGAAAGAATTTCTATAATCTGTGATGAGCACGAATAATTACATTACTCTACTAGTAACTTACTTTTGTAAGTCACCTAAAGTGATTTCATAAATGTATATTAACTTCGTAGAGCCTAGTGGGTCCCCTGAATGACAACCGACGCCTGCACCAATTACCACCGATCTGCAGCAATTTAGCAGAGAACATTTGGCTTGGTACCGACTTCAGCACATCAGTAAGTGTCTACTAAAGCGTATGAAAGTACTATTTATTTTTCGCTTTTTAGTTCCTTGCTTTTTTGTTTTTAGAGGCGGTTTTCTTTTTAATTAAAAATAATTTATTAGGGTTCAATTGTCCTACAGGGAACCTTTACAATTTCACTCTGTCCGTTCGTTTGTCTATCCGCTCTCACGGTGGCAGCCCCTACGATTTGATACAAGGACTAAATCGTCATTATGATGTTTTTAAATGTAATATAAGGTTTTTTTGCGGTAGGCATACTCTCGTTACCAAAGTTAAGCTTTATGAATAGCTTGTGCTAGGAGTAGGAGTGGTCGTGACAAACGCCCAGTGGCATTTGAACCGCGTCCAATATGCTACTGTAGACCTATCGATGTTTCCCGATTATATTATGCAAGACTTCTAAGTGCGGAAAACAGCCCGCGAAGAAGAAGAAGAAGATTATGCAAGATAGCGATGCTTTTTGGGTTCCATAGTCCAAGTTACCCTAATAGCTTCGATGAGTCCCTCTGTCCGTTCGAATGTCTGTCGTCTGTCCACCCACAAGGTGTTCCCCCCACTAGAATTTCCAAGCTATTAGATGTAGAGACTTGAAATTTGCCATGTTGTTAGGAAATACTAAAAACTCATTAGGTAAATTATTTTAAGCGAAATCGGAAAACAACTTTTCGAGTTATTTAAATATCTTTATCGCATATCAGATACGGAACCCTTCTATATAAGCGTATCTTGATACACTTTTGACCACTTTTTGCTCCTGATGTTCATGGATTTCCCTTAATTACTGCCTGATTATCATACCTATCAATTATTATGAAGGATTCTCTACAATAATATGTTTATCTATTCTGTTGATAAAGTTCTTAACATTCGATGTGAGAACACAATTTTCCAATAGCTCCTTATCGTTATTGATATCACACAATAAAATGATAATAAACTCTTTTGGTATAAACAAGTTGTTACTTCCTATTATAATGATGGTAATACATTACTGTTTTGCCAATTTATCCGTTTGTGGGCCCATTCCTTCTAATGCAAAAGCTATCTCTATCTATAAGTGAAGCGAAAACGGATGTTTTACCGCGCGTTAAAAAAGCGTTCAAATAGAACATATGCATTACGAAGTTTGTGTTAACACCGCAGCGCTTCTATAACCCTCATTCGCAAAAGAGCTTCTTTACCGCGCGTTAATAAAGCGTTCAAATAGAACATATGAACCCCCAAGTTTGTGTTCACACCGCTGCACTTTTATAACCCTCGAAAGCTTCTTTACCGCTGGTTAAAAAAGCGTTCATATAGAATATATGAACTCCCAAGGTTATCTTCACACGACAACGCTTTTATAACGCGACGTTTTCATCGAGCAACGTTCTATTTACAACGCTATTTTTTTGTATAAGCGACGCTGAAAAAGCGCCAACGCCGAGATTTAACGCAACGCTTTTTTAACTCTCGTGCGATTGAGGGCTTAAGGGTAAACAATCACACTAACAAAAAAATGTCATGAAAAGTTTTTTCGTTTTAATGTTACATTATAATAAATTTTTACAATTACAATAAAAATATTTTGCATTTACAAATAAATAATATTCTTCACAACGAAGGCTATATTCTCATTCAGTTTTTAAACGCAACGCTTTTTTAACTCTCGTGCGAATGAGGGCTGACCACTTGCGATTGTGATTAAGTTCTGGTCTATACATATAAGATTAAAAAATGGCCAAGAGCGTGTCAAGATACGCTTATATAGAACAGTTCCGTATCTGATACGCTATCAACGTATTTTTTAAAAAACTTCAAAAGTAATTTAAAATAAAGTTAAATAACTTCAAATAATTTTCCTAATAAGTTTTTAGCATGTTCTATCAACTTCAAAAATTTCAAGTCCCTACGTCTAATAGTTCGGAAATGCCCCCTTACGGGCAGACAGACGAACGGACAGAGCGAAATTATAAGGGTTCCTTTTAGTAAAAAAGAATAATAAAGTGTATCGCATCAAGTATTCAAACACGTTATGGTGTTGGCAACATCCAAAAAAGGAAGTAAATCATGACAACGTTGTAACACCGTTCGTGAAAGCATCCAGCCATCACTCCAATAGAGCAAAGTCCAGTTACTAATGTGCCGACCGACGTGAAGATTAACAACTTCTGATATAGAAATAGCTGCATGCGTTGCAAATAAATCACACAAAAGACGAATGGGATTTACATTCTTTGGTATAATGTTATAATCTATCAAGTTAATGCCTGCCTTCACTACGGAAAAATAACTTTTCTGGTGCTTCAGTGATTTATGAAAGGGTTTTGATGATCTTCTTTCGTATTCTATTGTACCCAGCTATATATAAAATGTCTTGAAGAATAGTATCTGAGTTAACGGAACTTTTCTATTAACTTAATGGTTAATTTGAAACATAACACTTCTTTTATTAGAAGTAGCGCCACGCTTCAGTACTTTTGGTCTGCAGCCGGTACCAGTACCTCTTTCTCACATAAGTTCGGCGGGAAGTGACGGCAATGCTGTCACGTCGAATGATGATATTGCTGTCGCCTTTTGTTCGTTCGTCCGTTTTTCGAACACAACGATCTGCGAGGCTTCAGGCGGTGTCCATGGTCACTTAAGTCGAACAAGAAAGTGCTTTACCATTTTGGATGACACTTCCTAGTTAAAGAAGATTTTACTAAGGGTTATTGTTAGACATTACGTAATGCATAACAAGCAAAAATAAGCCTTTTAACTAATGGACGTGCAAACGACGTTCGACCTTAGCGTGGCAAACAAATTTGTTGGTCGACTATACTTATGCTCTTCCCTTGAAGGTCCTACATTCGTATTATTTCGGATATAAGTCGCAGAGTAATAGATCACCTTAATTTGGAATGATATTTTAATGCACCTATCGTTCCATTAATTTCGAAGGCATTCCACTGAAATGCTTATAATGTAAATAGATTAGGGACATATCTCCAGTTACCATACTTAATACAATTTCTCATTAAAGTTTTGTTATCGAACGAAATATTTATAGATACCGAGCCGGATATAGCTTCATTTGAATGATCATTTCAATGATCATGTAGTTTATCCGGGGACCTTGAGTAACTGTACAAAGTTTTGTAGTACTTTGTGGACTTCAAGGACAAAAATGTACAAACACTTTGAGCTATGTCTGGCCCCCTCGGCTCGGTGATAGCGCGTTTATACAGCGTAACGCAAGCTAAGTGAATCAAACTGTCATTCTCGAAGCATTAAGGCAAGTGAGATATGAGATTTATATGGATATTACCCATAAATCTAGATAAATTTATATTCCAGAAGTTTTTGGCATTTACAATCGTATAATAAAGAACTGAGTTACTTAGCTTAAGGCGTTAATGGTGACTGGTAGTTGGCCAAGTAATTAAATAGGGCATAGGCATTCGTTTGTTCACTGGGCAAAGAATATCCTTGCCTTGGCATCCGAATGTAGCTTCAATACAACCTCCACGCATGAATCATTTTGTTCTAGGATTACGATGCCTTTTCCGTGAAAGCAATATTAATTATAAATGTGCCACTCGACCAAATCAATGTCGATTTTTGACTATTACGCAGTTCATTGGTATACCTTATACAATTCCATTAAAGTAGTGAGTGCCAATACCGGCCTTCAAAATAAATATACATCTATGTATAGATATAGATAAATTAAAAGTTTTATGGCTTATATGTGTTGGTATACGCGTATGCTTCGCATATATACGTAAACCTACTCATTCTACTACATTGAATGATGAAGGTAGAATATTTATTGCAAATAAAATAATTCTATCTTATCCACAATATCCTTACTTATAGCAGCACTTCGGTTGATATTACCCGGTGTAACAAGGGGGTACATCTGCCCTCACCTTTTTTCTAAGCGAAATCACTTCCCGTGTGCAAATACACCTCCAATTTTTTTCCCTTTCAATTATTTCCTTTTTCTTTCAGAAATAGGGACATTACTGAGTTGAAATTGAGATTTTAATTAAATAAGTAGAGTCAAATTACTTACCAATAATTTGCAAATAAATAAAAAGAATAACAGCCAACTTCACACTTTTGAAGATTATGTGTTTGGAAAAAACCAGAATCTTCTATATTTGTATATACAATGCTGGTTGCTTGCCCCGTGGCATCTCCTAGGATTTCGAAACTATTACATGTAAAGACTTGAAATTTTCCATATTGATGGGACATGCTAAAAACTCATTAGGAAACCATTTTGAACGAGATCAAACAAAAACTTTTTTAATTATTTAACAAATAGTTATTATAAAACAGCTTTAAACTCACGCTTATGTTATATCGGGATTGTCTGACTAGTTTCAAACCCCGGGTCCTTCATGAGTTCACTAAGAAGCGGTGCCGCGGCGGCAACAGCGTGGAAGTTCGCGTCGGGCGCGATGCGAGGGCTTTGGGGTTGGGGTTCATGTGCTTCTTCTGATGAAGAGACCGAGAGATGTTCATTTTTCACCCCTGCCAACCATACCCTACATGCCAAATTCACGGTGTCCTCTTCTAGGGTGGTTCCTTGCCACGTGCGAGTTATTCTTTTATTTAAGAAATGATCCCAGGCTGATGGTAGCACGCATCCACTGTCTGGGTTTAAATTCAGCTGGCGGTCTATTTAACAAATAACTTTAACTTCGCATATCAGGTACGAAACCCTTCTATATGAGCGTGCCTCTTGACCAATACAGGTTCTCAGCCAATTTTATTGAAGCACTTTAGTGCACCTGTGTAACATATAGTACAGGAATATACATATAAATAAATATATACAGGTCTATCACACGGACGTCGTTCCTAAAAAAACAACTGGTAAACAACTTAATGGCTGTGTTATAAGTAACAGACACCTGTTATACACATTTTTTTTGTAGATATATATAAATATATACATAGTTAATAAACCCAGACTCGTGGCGAGAACCAAGACCCCCGGAGTGGATGGCAGGGTCACTGCCCCTGCGCCAAGGGGCCAGTCAAAGACATATAGCGCAATTATAGAATCTTATATAGGAATGCCAAGCTCTATCGAGTTTCCTGAAGTTTCGTGAAGACGGTCGGTGATTGATGAGGTGTCAGCTAGACCGATGCTGCGTCCACCTGACCTTCGACACGAGGTCTTCCATCAGGCCACATTAGATTATTGGAGAATCTAATATATCACGTGCAAGGAAGTTTTCTTAATGTAATTGAAAGTGGTAAAATTGAAATAGAAAATAAAATCTTCCTGATCATGTTCATTCCAATTTTAAAATTCAACATATCTTTTTATATATCTTTAACGATTAGAATGATCCCACAACAAAAAGAAAATGAAAGTCCTTTTATTCTATACGACATTCGGATGAGGTACTCGTATATTCCAGTGATGCAAAATAGAAGTAAATATTTTATATTTATCTCTGTTTAGGTTATATATGTATAACTTAGCTTTATGTATTAATACGTGAAGCGGTAACCGTTCCGTACCATTTTAGGAAAATTGAGCGGACGGAGGAGTGTGAAATTTGGCACAATTATAGTTTATATAGAGGAGTTTGTTTGAATGTTAATATTTTTTATAATGTTCAATATTAATATATAATGAAAAAATCACACACACACTTATGCCAAACATTGCACCCATATGTATATAATTTATTATTGCATAGTTTCAAAGCGTTGTTGCGATGGCCATGACATAGTAATATTGTATTTAGCAAATTATTGTTATGATAACCATGACAAAATAATGTATCGAGTTAATTATGACATTTCATGTGATTGAATTGTCAAATAGATTTTGTCGAAATTTGAATAATATTTATTTTACATAGTCTTAAATAGTCCGCAAATATCCATTCATTCATTCATTCATTCACTTATTTAATCGTTTCATAATAGAGACAAACAGCGTATTCGGTCGTATCGAATCCGTTCCGCTGCGGCGATAGAATCTGAAATGTTTCAGGTGTAATTTAAAATGCATAAATCTCTTTGGCTCAGTCGACCCTAACTCCCCTGAGTTTTAACTTTACGTTTTATGAATAAGTAATCGGGAGTGATACGATACCTAACAAAGATGTAGAGTATGAAAACCGATACGAAATTTAATAATTTTCCCATAATATATAACATTTCTTTTTTATTTTATACTACCTGTAACACGCGCCCGTATGATTTCAGTGTTATTCATTTTGTTAAAGTTTGAGGGTTTTTGTTGTTTCGTGCTAAACCCTAATTATTAGACTAAAATCAAATTAACCTATGTAGTTCCTTGTAAAGATATCCATATATCAAATAAAGTTCCGTCCAAATCGGTAAAGCAGTTTCTGACTTTTCTGAGAGACAGACAAACAGGCAGACAAAATTCTTTTCACTTGCGTTTTTGCTACTGGTATCATATATAGTTATATGCAATTAGTACTAAAAACTTTCGACAATACAAACAGACCCTTTAATTTTATTTATATGTATAGATTTTACACTGGGAAATGCGTTTACGCTCCCCAATCGCATGAAAATCCCCTAATAAGGAGTGTAAGGGAGTGCCGGACGTCACATTAACCACTAAAATCCAGCGTAGCCAGGCAACTCCCATTGAGATCTTGGGCCACTGGATGGTTTACGCAATTCCCCTTGTAGAGTTTATAACAACCTATACATTTTTTTGTCCAGGAGGTTGATATTCCTCTTTTTCTATCCGATTACTGGTTAGAGGTACAGGCTTACAGGCTTCTTCGAGGCAGGCAACACATCAGCACCCCTTATGCTGCAGATGTCCATGGGCAACGGTAACCACTTACGATCAGGTGGACTTTCTGCCCGTTTGCCTTATATTTGTATATACTATACATTGTATTTTGATAATAAAAATTATGTAAGTACAAAAATAAGTTCTAAAAGTTTATTTGGGCGAGCGAAGCGAGCCTTAACACTATTCCACGACATGAACACATTACTGAAAAACTATCACGTTTATAGATTTGTGCTAAAAAAATTATATAATGAAAAAATAATATATGAAAAATTACGTAAACTCACAATGTTCAGTATTTTGTTACTTTGATTAGAGTTAAAATAAAACAATTGCTTGGACGTTGGTACTTGTGATATTGGTGTTCGATTAAGTTACACGCTTGGTGCCGCCTTCTCAACGGCAGAAGTACCACATGTTTACAACTTTTAAGACGCAAATTTGACCTCACATATAGTATTATTGTCATCTGTAAATTAGTAAGCGATAGGCTGGCAATTTTTCAGCAATGTGCGCAATATATTTTTCTTTCAACTATATTACTGTCTTTTTCCATTTTTAAAACTTTTCTTGCTAAATAAGAAGGATCAAAATTTTACAATGGCTTAGAACGCGCGCCGTTTGCTTTTTTTCGGTTTTATTCGGTCGATTTTTATTTTCAGCCAGTATCTTTTTGATCCAATGCACACATTTTATATAAAACTTATTGGGAAACATTAAGCTTCTGTGGAAAATTTATATGAAAATAAAAACTAAAGTAATAAAATTTCTTACAACATTACTGACTGTTTTGATTCTAAGCAGAAAAGGCGTCCTTTCTGATCGGTTATGCAGCGATTAATGATAACATTACTGCTTAATTGGAAGAAAATATTATTAGCCGACCTTATATAACGCAGTTATCCTGCGTTGGCAGGAAGAGAAACAGACTTATTTTGATCTATCTCGTAAGGAAATTCGTTTTTTCGACATCAGGCTAAAATCTCTGAAATTCTCTGATATTATATTATGTAATACACATGTATTATAGATATAAACCTTTTCCTTGAATTGCTCTTTTTATTGTTAAAATTCGTAATAAAATCCGTCGCGTACTTTAAATGGTCTGCGCGTACAAAAGTGGAAAGCGATTTCATTTTATACTATGTAATAATTTTTGACATTTTGAATATACCAACATTTTCATTTTGAAAAACGAACAATATATATTATTCTACTTGTTGCAGCACTACTTACTTTATTTTTAAGTACTGGTAACGTATTATCACAGATACCTAGATATTTTAAATTGCTTAGACTTGTTTTTGTAAAGCATTTCATAGTGGTCAGTGAATTTCATGCAGACTTTGTACGTTTTCTCCTTCTCCTTCTCCTTCTCCTTCTCCTTCTCCTTCTCCTTCTCCTTCTCCTTCTCCTTCTCCTTCTCCTTCTTGCAGTTAGTTATTTTAGGATCAATCGCTTACCACTTCTAACACATTCAAACGTACAAAAAATTATGAAATGAATATATTTTGAAAGTATCAAACAACAACAAAACTAGAATCTGAATTTTATTCAGTGTTGGAAGAACAATGTCTAGCGCTACGAATAACTGAATAATTTCAGTACCAAATTATTTAGTTGTTTATGATTTTATTAAGCTAAAGATAAACATCCATTACTGAGCAACATAAACCTCTTTTGAAATAGGTCAAATTTTGTTTTTGGCGCTGAAAAGTGGGTCTATTGAGTGTCGCCCGATCATACGCGTCGGAGCCAGTGTGTCTACTCCCTAAATTTGTCGTAATTGCTATGAAATGTGGGGTTAACGCTTGTAATTGTATATTTTCGTACGAGTCTTATTGTAATAGTTAGTCAGGCAGTTCTGAACTCAGTGTTAGTATTACTCACACTGAGTATATTGAGTCAGTATCTTTTATTTATTTTCTATTCTGCTCCTTATTGTTTTAATAGCAAAACAATTGTCCAGAAAACAGTTACACTAATTGCCTTATCTGATTCAAATAGGCGTAGACCAGGGGTTGGCAACCTTCGAGACGGAAGAGCCAAAAAAATTTGCAAAATGTGAAAGTTTTAAAAGAGCTACAAATTTTATACATGACCACAATAGAAATAATAGTTACAAAAAACTTTTTGATAATAAACTGATCTAATTTATTCATAAGACCTATCCATAAGTAGTGCTTTTTCAAAACAAGTTAGATAATGGGATTATGATTACTTGATGCCCAGCAATCTACGCCTATGTGAATAGAGAGTGAGTAAAGAAAGTTTGTCTAGTGATGTGAATGAATTGAATGATTGAATGATTTAATGATTGAATGATTGAATGATTAAATGATTGATTGAATGAATGAATGAAAATTATTTATTGTGCATCACAGAAATATATTTTACATAGATAGTTTTAAAAACAATTGTAAACACTGCAGGCAGAATTGCCGGTCTTTCTGCTATATAGCAATTTCAACCAGTCTATCGAATATATAATAAAGATTAAGTTATATTAAGAAAATACTAAGTAATATAAATAAAATGCTAAAAACATGAAAAAAACAGTAAGAATTAACATTAAAAACGTCCATAATTACATAATGCAAAACAGATAGCAGTGATAACAACAAAGTAAGTAA
>JANCMC010026263.1:8243-20894 GCA_024363005.1 Charaxes varanes
TAAGAAGTTATTACAACGAACGGTACAGCGTATCCCTTAGATCGTGATCATCTAGGATGGAAGGGATAGCTATCTTTAATCATGTATGAGTGTTCTTAGTAACGCAATAAACTATTGTGTTGCCATCACCCAAAGTTAACCTATTGACTAAAATTAATATATGAAAATATTATAAATTAAACCATTAGACATAAAAAAATCCAGTACTGCAACATAAGAAGTTATTACAACGAACGGTACAGCGTATCCCTTAGATCGTGATCATCTAGGATGGAAGGGATAGCTATCTTTCATCGCCTGCAACCGATCCCAGTAACGTGATACGCTATTGTGTTGTCGTCAGCACTCGTTAACGTAATTGACTGGGATATAAGTTTCAAACAGTTTCAAACCGAACACCGGAACTGTTTTAAAACAAGCTTGCTAGAAAGATTGTGGAAATTAATTATAAAGTATGCAATGAAAGAACCGTTTAACAAAAACTATCGATTTGAAAAATATAGATTTTAAAAATCTTTATTGCATAACCAATAGCATGGTTTACTAGATATCTCAGCACAGGTTATCCTAGTGAGATATCTAGGGATACAAATATTCAAGGTGTTTCTCATACTAGTTGAAATATTGTACAAAATAGAATCTGTGATTATATTTGTGTTTATTTATTTATGATAAATAAATAAACTTGTGAATTTGTAAAAAAAATTATACCAAAAAAGGGCTTGTACTAAAAGCGATTCCGCCAGCCTACCTACGGACGTACAAGAAAAAAATACATGGAAATATGCCTATATTTGTATATACTAATAGTATATATAATTAGAAATAGACCTTAGAAAATATTACACTTGGTATTACGCCGGAGCCAGACAAAGCTACATTTGAATGATCATGTAATGTAAGCGGGGACTATGTGTAACTTCACAAAGTTTTCTAGAACTTTGTAGACTTCAAGGCAAAAATGTACAAATACTTTGGGCTACGTATGGCTCCGGTATAAAAAAAATATTAAAAGACCTTTTTTTATAACTTCTTTGCCTGAAAACTGTAAACAAAAAGTTTTTTTCGAGTCTTAACACGTGTCCATGACTCCGGTTTCGAAACAAAACGTGCATTAGAACCTATCAGAAAACAGACGCGAGTGTAGGTGTAAAATTATACAAAAGAAAATAAAAAAATAACTATTCTATCACGCGTCCAACTCTAAGTGAGTTGTGTTAATAAAATTATATTCGAAATTTAAGAAACCCGCGATACTGTACCCGGGTATGTTCGTTGAATTAAGCAAATTAATCACCTACACCAATACCCCCCCCCCCCCATTTTACAATACACAAATCAAACCTTATCATTTCATACCCCACTCGTGCATATTCGCTTCCTATCGTTTATTTGAGTTCCGCACTTTCAACCCCCACAACTTTTAAACGGCTCAACCAATTTTCATCGAACATGTCTAAGAATGCTCGCACATCAGTCGCCTTTAATACAAAAAAAAAACTAAATTGAAATTGCTTCATCCCTTCGGGAGCTATGATGCCATAGACAGACAGACAGACACACACACACACACACACTCACACGTTCACACACTCACACAAACTCATAGACTCATACACATTCTCTCACACAGACACGTGATACTTACAACATACCTCTTTTTGCGTCATGTGTTAAAAATGAAACTACACAATTACCAAGAACACTTTACTACCAACAAGGCTGTCTATGATATCACTTGAAGTGATATCTTGGAACACCAAACCGTTAATTACCCATTATCATTTTACAAAACGATTGCGCTGTTTACTGTTTGGAAATAGAAGTATTGCGTTAAATACGATACTTGCCTGTTTATTGTGACAAGATAATTGAAGCTGGCGCCTTGTGCTATCTGAATGGGTTTGCGCTTGACTGCTATAGTAAGATTCCATTACCAATGTCCGTCAAAGTCCCCCACCTGGGTAAGTCGCACTGTATTCTTTTTTTTTAATATAAAACAGTGGGCAAATGGGCAGAGGATTTCCGTTAGTGACACCTCGTTGCCAAACTTTAAGGAGGGGTTTAGGCAAACTATCACAAACCAAACGAAACACGACAGCAATACCATCGCTTGACGTGACAGCTATGCCGCTGCTTCACGCCGATCTTGTACGAGAAAGAAGTACTGGTACCCGGACGCGCCCGCACAATTCCACTGTAGACTGTAGACCACAAGCGTGGCGCTACCACATAATATTAATTACCCGAATAAATAGAACTTTTTTTATCCCACATAAGTGACTAACGACGCCCAAGGACGTCTGCACCACCAGGAGGCTCACAGACGCGTTGCTAGCCTTTGAGGGAAGTTTCGGGCACACAAACCGAATGAAACGCGGCAACAATGCCATCACTTGACGTGACAGCATTGGCGCCATTTCAAACATTATAGTTGATCACCCATCTAACAGCCGGCCGCGGTAAGAACTGCTTAACCGATCGATGGCTAGATATAGTCAAAAGCCGGCCAATGATTACGCTTACGCCTTCTACTTAGCACTAAACTACTTTGAAAAATAAATATGCTCCTTTCTTGTCGTATTGCTTCTAAAAACACCTGAGTTAGTTTCACAAAGAAGATTGCAAGAGGCAAGGAATTCCTCAATTAAATTAGACACTTTCAATAAAGGTTCGGATTCGGTAAATATAAAGTTATTAGTTGTTACCCGTGACTTCGTCTGCGTAAAATGAGGGTAAATTTTTTAACAACCTATAGCCTTCCTCGACATATGAGCTATCTAACGCTAATAGAATTTTTCAAAACTGACCAGTAGTTCCGAAGATTAGCGTGTTCAAGGAGACGTACTAACTCTTCAGCTTTATATATCAGTATATGTTTATATATAACTACTAGAGATGGTCGAAATTCGGCCGCAAACCTTTAGATTTGCCTATATATATACATTTATGTGTATTATATATATATAAAATTTCAATTCTTTGTATAACGACATTGTAATATTTGACACTTAATATATTTACCGTCGTCATGTCTACGCTTTGACACAATCTTACAGTAAAAGATTTACATGTGTGTACATCACGTAAATAGTTCGGTCTGGAACAACAAAAGCTTTTGACCTTTTCCCTTGATCACGGCAACACGAACGAACGGCTGGACCGATTTTGTTGTGAATTTTATTGTCAAGAGACGGTTCTTATTACTAAATTTAATGTAAATACTTAACTTACTTATTTCTAATGTAACCTTATGGCATTTGACATAAGATTGACAAACTGCGAGCGAGAAAGGAAATGGGAATGGACCGTATCTATTGAGTGCTGGGTCAAAGAAAATTTTAAGCTGAAGCGAGATCCAATTTATGGCGCCCACTTACTTGCCCTATTTACATTTTTTCATCTTAAATAGTTCTACAAGAAACAATGACAGCATATATCTGTCTTTCATGTTCAAGCCATTAACGCCAAAATGGTGAACCATTATGGAACGGGAAAGGGAAAGGAAATGGGAAAGAGAATAGAGAAAACATATAAACGAGAAAAGAGAGAGTACAAAAGGCGGTGTTATCGCTAAAGAGCGATTTCTTCCACACAACAAAATGAATGACGCCATTCTAGTATTTCCATAGACTTTATTTGTTTCGTTTATAAAAAATGTTCTTTAGTTATATATTAGTTACCTTAGGAGCTTCTGCTTGCTGCACAGTCATGGTAGCTGCTGCTACTGATACAGCGCTCGAGGACATAACTGCGGAGTGACGCGACGATATGGAACCACTTAGTGGGCTACTTGCCCCGCTCTATAAACAAATGTTAAAAATAAAATATTAATTCACAGTTTACGTCGAAGAAATAAATAAAAAAAGAACCGGTCGTTTTTTCTGGATAGAAAGTAACTGTTCTATTCTACTGAATATAAGAAGATACTAGAGATAGAGACTACTACCGGTTTTGTTTTTGTTAAAGTTTTATTACACTTTATATCGTCTATCCATATAATTCACTGTTCATCCAGATCTACGAGAGTGAAATTCCAAACGTACCAAATAATCAAAAGAATTCCAATGTCTAGTTATCAATGAGGAAACATAATAGATATCGTGTCACTTATTTGTGAGAAACCTGCATAATACACGTTGTTGTACCGACACTATCTTATCGCTACCAATAATAACGATTCGCCTGAGGCACAATCGTGTAGTGATCGGGGAAGCTCTTGCGTCGATTACATTAAAAAATTGAGATATTAAAAACGTTTTTTACACGATTTTTATGTGCCAGTATTCCGTTTAAAGTTTCCGATAGAATTTTTATATTTCACGGTGCGCTGTTTGTGAAAACGTGTGAAATGTTTTTCGCTCAGTACATGTCGATTAAAGCAAAGTAGTTTAGTTTCTCATGCATGTCATGGATTTCCGCAAAGTAACGCCTGATTCTATCAATTAACTGCAATTAACTGATCTTTCCCTTTTTATTTTTCATGTAACTAAGATGGGAAACCAACACATGGCTTATCTGGTTAATAGACAACGTATTCTACAGGTACTTATTATGCCATGAGTACTTATAACGTGGTAACAACACTGTCTCTCCTTCTAAAAATTTGTCATCTCAGTTTAGGCGGACGAAGCGCGGGTAGCAACTAGTGTAATATATACTAATTATAAAAACGGCTTTTAAACTCACGCATATATTACATCGGTATTTTTTTTTTATGTTACAAGAGGGTAGTTTATAGTTAGTAGACATTAGAAGATTTTTCAATAGGGCCAGGTTAAGCCCTAAGTACTCTCGCAATCGGGTACAATGACATCGCACACGAGAACGTTTTTTTTTTATTTAAAAAAATACAATTTTTTTAAAATATGAGATTAAAGGTCATTTTAATTACCTATTCGGTGAATGATCTTTTATCTTAAATTCAATAAAACGTGTTTTTTAAATAGGAAAAAAAAGGTTTGACAAAAAACTGCTCTCATGTTCGTTCTCATTGCACCCGAGTGTACATCAACTAAAGCTCGTGACGTAACCACCGTTTTCATATTATATGCAAAAAGAAACGCAGACAAAAATTCAAAAAGAGCGGTTTTGTTACTTACTACAAATCTACACAAAACAGTTGTATATAAAAGGCATTTATTTGAATAATCCTAGAAGGAAACTTCAATTTTATTTATGGTTAAAAAAAAAATATCTATTGCTATTTCAAAGTGTAATTCTGCATGAAATTGGTTTGCCACGCTAAGGTCGAATGTCGTTTGCACGCCAATTAGTTAAAAGGCATATTTTTGCTTGTTATGCAGTAAGTTGATGTCTAACAATAACCCTTAGCAAAATTTTCATTCACTAGGAGCTGACATCCAAAATGGTAAAGCACTTTCTTGGTCGACTAAACATAGATGAAATTTGGCAAAGCGGTACTTTATATTTAGAATACATCCGCTAAGAACTGATTTTTGATAGGGCTAAATTATATATAGAAGAAAGAATATTATATAGAAGAAACTCTAAGGGTTCTCTCAAGTTTTAGTTTATGCGGACGAAGTAGCGGGAAACTACTAGTGGTCTATACATTGTTTGGGCAATTGTTGAATAAAGTGCTTGGCCAATACTGACAACATAAATGTGAGTACCAATTCGGCTATGATGTGACAGATTCAGTTTTAGGTCTAAAGCGAGTTAATGGTACAGGTAACTTCGTTTCAACGTTCTCTATCAGCCAATCAGAATCAATCAGAAAAAAAGACTTATTTCAATATCTCCTTCCAATACTGAGAAACAGCTATTTTTGTCTTTTTGACAAAAAACTTATATTAGTTAAAAAGACAGACAAATAATTGAATATTAATAAAATAACATTTCAGTATCATTTATCCCTTCATTAATTATTATTAAGCTACACAATTTGTTACTATAATGCCGTTTTTTATCGAATTACTAGCGGACCCGGTAGACGATGTCCTGCCCGAACGTTGGGCAGGACATCGTCTGCCGGGCTACTTATTAAATCCTATATTATCCCCGTTCCCTTCCCCATTCCCGATAGACTTTTGCATTTCAATTGACATTTTACCAGGATATTGCACGAAATAAACTTTATAGTTAAAATGAAAGTAACCTTTTGGACTTTAGCACGGGACGAAAATTCTTGTCCGTAACTAACTACTAACTAACCGTAACTAAAAACTAACTGTTCAAAGAGTAAAATATGAATCAACAAACTACAGAAAACCTCAACCAAGCAATATAAATCGTGTATTGTTTGTTGCGTTTCCGCTTGAGTATGCAAAACAAAGTTTGTAAATGTTTAAAACTCGACAATATAGAATGTATAATTTATCTATTTTGTGTGTGTTATGGTGATTTCCTATCCAATGAAAACAAAGCTGCTACAGTGCTGATGCTTTCACGCGAGTGTGCGCATACATTAGCACAAGCAATTTAAAACATAGGCATAAAAATCTACGCCATCTAGCCTCCAAGTATAATACAAATATATCAATCAATCAAAATCGATCAGAAACAAACAGACCTTTACTCCTTCAAGACCTTTTGGTCTGCAGCCGAATTGGTCCGGCGTGTCCAGTTATCAATAACTCTTTCTCACATAAGATCGGCGTTAAATAGCGGCAATGCTATCACGTCAAGTGATGGTATTGTTGTCGCGTTTCGTTTGATTTGTAAGACTTAGTTACTTGTGTGAACCGCCTGCTCGTTTACTACTTGTAACATATAAAAATGAAAAAGTTTTAATTATTGTGCAATGATATCACAATTGCAATGATAATGAATCGCAATGAAAACACTGCAGAATACTGCGTATTATTTTTTAAAACATTTCGAGTGTTATACAGATGAGATCATGTACACACTAAAAGTTCATATTATGTATTATGTGAGCGTGAGTATATGTGTTTATTAGTACACAATAGATTATAGATGGCTACGAGTTATTTAGGTAATTTCTTGCAGATTCTTCTCGTGGCCTTACTTTTACGAGTCAAATTCAGTCGTATTTTAATAGTTACTATTAAAATATTTGGCAATTCAAAAGAGCTTGTAAGGTTCTTTTGAACAAAACATATTTTGTTTTTTTTTTATTATTTTGATAGAGTGACAAGAGTTACAAAAAGCTAACGTGACGACTAGAAAAGAGCTGTTAGAACACTGAATAATACGCAACGTCGCACCCAAGCACTCGTCGTTTAACCTCATCTAAATCATATTTCCATTATAATTAGTATGGTTAATAGCTTCCTTTAGCTTGGATTTTGATGTGAAAGACAGTAATGTCAATTTGCTACCAGGTGAAGTTACGTTCTAGTTGCTGTCTATTTATCTATAAATTAGTAACTAGAGCCTTCCTCGATAAATGGGCTATCTAACACTGAAAGAATTTTTCAAATCGGACCAGTAGTTCCTGAGATTAGAGCTCACAAGCAACAAAACATACAAACTCTTCAGCTTTGTATATTAATATATTCTTTAAGTTTATGCACTTGCGTGCAACTGACTCGACTCAAAACGTGTATTGGCATAAAAGATAGAATTTACGAAAACATTGGTTTTCCGTTTCCGTTTCGTCGTCATTTGAAAATTACTGTATTATGAGAATAATAATCAAGCTTTCGAATAAATAATGTTTTATAACAAAAGCCGTTTTCCGTAAAAACAACCTTCTGTGCCAAAGTACGGTTTGATCGCGAGTATATTTTTGTGTTTTTATATGTTTATTTAATCACAACGGTCGGGTTTACGAAAAATAATGACAAATTTTAATTTAAAAGAAAAGAAGGAGATGAGAACTCAAAAGATTATTTTAAAAGTTCTGAATTTCAAAATTGCTTCTGAATTTGCACAAAATGATTAGTACTTAACAAACGTAGCCAACATTCGGGCAAGACAGCGTTTGCCGTCTCCGCTGGCTTTAAATAATGACTTGGTTATAAATGCTTGGTTAAAAATTATTACGGGAATATATGTCAATTAATTAATTCAAGCAGTCTTGGTTTACCTCTCTTGGGATCAGAAGTGAAAAATAGATTTGGAAGAGGAAATATAAATGTAACATATTACCCACCGGGAATTATATAACATGAATATTGAACGTGGCAAACGCTAGTGTTACAAGTAGCAAATTTTAAATGTTATCAATTAAAGAATTTCTACGAATTTTCAGTCCAATGCACTCGAATTATTTTTGCATCCCGTTCCCGTTCCCGTTCCCGTCCTTGTCATCGTTCCCGTATTATAAAAAATAGCGAATGACTACGAATCGTTTCTGCTTTGTGTAGCGGTAATAAAGTGCAAATTGACTCTTTGACGTTAGGAACACACCTACATTGCTTAGACAACAGTGAGTACCTGTAATTTAGTATGAACTTTATTGATTAGCCATAAAGTTCAAATTGACTCTATAGTTTTAGACAGAAAACGTTTGTGTGGAAAAAAAAGGGCTGTTTTTAGGGTTTTGCCAGCAATTATTCGATTTTTTCTTGTCGTAAAAACCATCCTTGGACTTCAACGAATATTTAAAAAATAATTGTTAAAATTGGTCCACGCGTTGTTGAGTTATGCGCTTACCAACACATTTTGCGATTCATTTTTATATATATTTCTAGATTGTAAGTCATGTAATAACATTGAAATATATTTTTCTAGTGTTTTAAAATCTCTCTTAGTATCTACATAAATAGATACATAACTATAGTATATTCAAATCGTCTTGAGACAAGAGGTAAACAAACAATATGGCAAACTTTAAAAGAACCACAGTCTGTGTTTTAAAGTAACCACTGTTACGTACTTTTAAGTTTTATTTACATTGCGGTTTAATGTAAAAAAAATATTGTAGGAACTTGTTTGTGATTTAACATTGGGACAGACAGTAATAATGATATTAAACAGTATTCAGTAAAAAAAGGTCAAAAAAATTGGACATTTCAAGAAAAAGCCGACGAAAAATTTCACCACTGGGGACTCTGGAATCATGCACTGAACCCATGGGATGCATATCCAGTACTATGTCTTTTACACCTTGTATATTTATACAATATACCACTGCGCCAACGAGCCAGTCAAATCATAGAAGTATCATATGAAATTATACTTCCATGTTACGTACATCAAAGTATAATCATTTATAAAACTCATCATAACTTAATATTACAATAACATACATTTTTATTTTTATTATTCTTTCATTTTTTAAACGAATAATAAATAGTTTGTAAACACTACAGTCATTTACATTTTGGTTATGTTGATAAGTATATTTCGTATCTCATTTACCAAAAAATATATACAGACAAAGTATAGATTGAAAGCCAAAATTTCTAAAGTAAAAACAAAATTGAACCCTTGCCAATTGAGCTTAAGTCGCTAGTTTCCTTTTTTAATTTCGTTCCCCGAATCTGATCGGGTTGAAACGATGTAAAAAATTTATAGGTAATTTCAAGAGGCGGAAGAAAAGAGGTTCCACGTCTCTTTGCAAAAAACGTGGCTGGAAAGTTTTAGATGCCTTGTTGTAAGTCCAACTCCTTCTACTAGAGTATTGTTTAACAGGACCTTCAGAAAAGATACCCTAGATATTATTTCGTAAAGGATGTTAAGTTCTATCGCTAGCATTCGATCGTTTGTTTTATTTATTCATTTAAAATATTTACTTACCTTGTGTAAGCGCACTAGTCTGATTAAATCATCATATTAAAAAAGGCAATTTAAAAAAACTTGTAATGTAGTCGTGGTGACGTTTGACCCTTTTAAATCTTTAATACCCGCCCCTTACCTATAAGTTCATTCAGGTTTACATTGTGTCAAATATTTACGCCGGTACGAAAGTTTTTTACTTACGTGAGCGTAGGCAATAGGGGCAGCGTGTACGACGGGGGCAGCGTGGACTACGGGGGCGTGGGTATTTCTACAGTAAGGCACATATACATGAAAAAAACTTCTGAACGCTACCAATAATAAAGGTTTTATGAAAATGTACCTTTTATCATTTTACTAGCAAGTATACGATTATAATCACCACCATCAATCTATATCGACTCTATATACGGTTTAGGTACCATCTATCTCGGGCCATAGCTGTCTCTTATCAGACCATCATTGTAGAAATAATAAATATTCAACCCTTCAAATTAAATGACAACTGTCAAAGCAAATTTAATTAATATACTCTGTGTAAAGTATACTCTATACTGCATTAAAAATTGTCTTCCAAGTTCTTGTGACCACGCTCTGCTACCATTAGCTAAAAACATTTTTATCCGCTGAAATCAACAATCATCGATCGTATTCCTGTCGTTGATCTTATTTCTTTGCCTCATCTAGATAGATAATGTTTATGTACAGTCGAGTCAAGAAATAGATTTGCCACGCTAAGCTCGATTGTCGTTTGCACGTCAATTGGTTAGAAGGCACATTTTTGCTTGTTATGCATTACGTAATTTCTAGCAATAACCCTTAGCAAAATTTTCTTTAACTAGGAGCTGTCATCCAAAATGGCAAAGCACTTTGTAGACTGTACAAATATATTTTGCAATATGTTACTTCAGTGAGAATCAAATGGGATCATGTGAAAAATCTATTTTTATTTGAAAATAAAAATAGATTTTTCTAATTATTATATTATTTATCTTCATATAAAATGTAGATAAATAATATTTGAAAAACGGCTACGATAAAACATAATATTTTCTTGTTCCAATGAAGTAAACCCGCGGTTATGGCTAGTAACATATAATTTGATATAGAAGCATAAATTTAATATTGTGTGAACTTTGCATGTCCGTGATAATATTAAATCTAGTTAACCAAATTTTTATCGTTTCCATTGGTTGGTAACGTTGAGACAGTTTTCTTAGAAATTTCAATTGTTCTTCCAAAAATCTATATTAACACTAGTTTGTTTTTAATTCGTCTTTTTATTAATTAGATAGACCGTACTTATGATCGCTAGTCTCAATTTAGGTGACTTGTAGACTTTTAAGTTTTATATATTATTTTAATAGTATTGCCAATGTAAAAATTATCTTCGGTGCTTTGCTATTGAAATATATTTTTAAATATGATCATATATGAATGAGGAAAATGCGTTTTATATTTATAATATTTATTTTATTATCATGTATCGATAATTGCGGTATTAAAATCAAGTGGCTATTGTATTTTGTTATTTTTCATAAAGCAACTTAACCTAGCGATCGACTTAAATGCTGACCACTGATTAGGCCACAACCTCCTCTATTCATGAAACTCTCTTTATAAATTTATCTATTGAAAAATGTACAATTTCTCAAATTTAAAAAAAAGGTATAGTGCAATAATCCTTATCCTAACATTAAAAATGTGAATGCAACTCTCTTTGTTACGTTTTCACAGTTTAAGTGCAGAACCGAATTTAATGAGTTTCATAATAGCGATAGATTGAACCCTGGAGAGGGACATGGGCTAATTTTAGGCGTGAAAATGATGTTCGGTCAATAGCTTAGTCAGATGTCACATGTCAAAATTAAATACATTCAAGAAAAATTAAAAAAGAAAACATTCGGAACAGCTATTTTTTTTTTATATATTTTTAATACATGCAAAAAAGGGAAAAATATCTGATGTCACACCAATGGGGAGGGGGTTTCAAATATAAAGTCAATGACAAAATCGTTTATTTAATGTTTGGTGATAAAATTAACAACTTAAAAGCCAAGTTTACAAGGCTAGCAACAAACTCAGTTGTGTAATTTTTTGCTATCAATATTCTCACAATAATTCAGATTTAGTTAGAGCAATTTATTCCCAAACATTAACACCATTGAAATAACCCTTTACATTATACAATAAGATTTCTGAGAATGTCACAATGTGTTCACTAAACTAAAATAATAAAATCAATAAGATTGAAAATGAGAAAATGAGCCTCAATAGCTAAACGGTTTATGGTATGGACTGAAATCCGCAAATTACACGGTTAAAACCCCACCGTTGTTGCGGCATTGTCGCACCCACTCCTAATACAAGCTTTTAATTTAAGCTTAATAAGAGGGGAAAAAGGGAATATTAGACACACCTGAAAAGTATGACTAATATTCTTTATAAAAAATATATATATTACTAACCCTAACTGATCCATTAGTATACTTGCAGACACCCAAGCGGTTCCCGAATCGTGTGCTTTCTGCAATACTACTGTTTGGTCTAGGTTTAATTCTCCTGGCACTGACTGCACTAGCCACTTTTTTCGTCCTAATGGTACTGCTATGAATCTGTAACATACCATAGTTATTTTACACACAGAGTATAATAGACACTGTACCGTAAACATTGTGATAACGCTTTTTAACAATAATATAATAAACATTTAATGTACTTAATAAAATCAAATAATCATTCATCTCGGAATTAAGAGGTTACAGATATTGCCATCCTCAGCCCATTCTTGAGCGCACGATGTATCATGAAATGTATGCACGTGCTCAATTTCCGAACGACCGCACCAAATTGGATAATTTCTTTTTTGTTGTGTTTGTTCTTGTTAGAACATGGTTTGTATAATAAAAAAGGAATGGCAAAGAGAAAAGGAAATGGAAAGGGGAATAATGTTATAGGATAATAGAGTATAGTAAATAGTAAGAAACCCAACGTTCAGAC
>JANCMC010026263.1:29009-73825 GCA_024363005.1 Charaxes varanes
AAAACCATCTGAAAGAAAGCCCATATATGAGTAGACGAGAATAACAATGGGCGAGCCTAGGGCTAAAATAGGATAAGAAGACAATGATTTAATGTCGTACCTTTGTATTAGTAAACATTCTTTATTATAATTATATTAGTAAGGCAAGCCAGGTTTTCAGACCTGTATGATTTACCGCAACTTAAGTGATCGGAGAATTTTTCGCAGATGAACAAAGGGTAATGCCGGAGCCAGACATAGCTCAAAGTGTTTGTACATTAGTGTCCTTGAAAACTACAAAGTACTAGAAAACTTTGCGCTGCCACACAAAATCACACACACTATGTGATCATTGAAATGATCATTCAAATTAAGCTATTTCTGGCTCCGGCATAAGAAAATTCAAACTAATTTCGGGTGTTATCGAGCGCGCTGATATCCGCATCCGGCGTTTGTTCCACTTCCTGGTGCCTTGGAGATGTTTCACAACGCCGTAATAAATGTCTAATTGTGATGAGATCTGACAGCATGCAGTTCCATTGTACCGCGAACGACAGCTCGCGTGTATAGCCGATCAAGAAAATGGATTGCACGTCGAAAGTCGTTTGAACGTCGATTACTTAAAAGACTTATTTTTGCTTGTTATGCAGTACGTTAATTTCAAATAATAACCCTTAGCAAAATTTTCTTTAACTAGCTGTCATCCAAAATGGTAAAGAACTTTCTTGGTCGACTATACATACTCGTGTTCCAAACATTTGCAATTTGCTTCCCCAAGGACTCTTAATAATTACGAAATAACGCTTAACTTAAATGTGGCCTTGCCATCTCTTCTATCTCTCAGCAAAAGTCCCATCTTGGAATTGGATAAGCGGTTTCGAAGATTACCCTGATAATTTGTCTATCAGATGAGTGTAAGGTTGCGTTATCGTCTATAATGTTAATACTGTAATCTAGGTTTTATTACCCTGATTACTTCCAAATTGATATTTTGGCAGCATTAAGAATTCAAAAAATTGTTTGTCTGTAAAGTCGGTTTAGGGACGATAATTTTACGTGATAACGCATAACGCTTAGGCCGACCGTGCCTCTCTATCGCTCGTTCCGCGCTCTCGCTGCACGCTCGGCTCAGGCGGAACGTGACAATGATTCATGCTTTTTCATGCGTGCAGCCGAAATTCAACGATTTACAAGAAATTACAACGTCAAAAAAAATAATGTAAATGGAAACAGTTTCACCGATGTCCGTTCCGGTGCGATCATCACGTTTAACACCGCCGAATTGTACGCACTGAGATGAAACACCTCTCAAACTTGACCTCTCAAGTGCAACGTCTTCCGAATAAGTCCGATCAGGGCAGGGTTCAAGTTACAGTGGTTGTGCGGCATTAGCATGTGTCCTTCCATCTGACCATTGTATTGTAACGATATATTAGGTCTCCGGGAGATGTGCCGATAGGGCATATTCTTTTCAAAGACAAAGAGAATCGGGTAGAGTAAGTAGCATTTGCCAAATCTAGATAAATGGGTGTAGTCTTTTTTATTACTAGGTATATTTGGGTCTAGCCAGCTCAATGAATACCAAGGCAGATGCTTGTGGTGCTTAGTTTCCGTGAGGTGCTTGGTTCGATTATTGATCTCGTTGAGCTGTCATTGCAATAAATAGATAAATAACAATAATAAATAAATATATTCAGGACTATATGACACACGGACGTCTGTGTCTAAAGCAGACAACTTAATGCCTGTGTTATAGGCAAGAGGCATCTGATATATACAAATATATATTTTTGTAGTAATATATTAATACATACATAGATAATACACCCAGATTCATAGCGGGAATCGAACCCACGACCCCGGATCGGAAGGTAGGGCCAATGCCTACTGCGCCAACGGACCAGACAATCATTTCTAGCATAAGCTTTTCGTTTAATTGGAGACAGGAGAGGAGATAAAAGTATTATGAAAATCTTAAACTACTATTTCTATGATTTTTTTAAATTGCTCAATAGAGACAGGGTCATTTCACGATTTTTGACTATTACTGAACCAACGTAATCTTTGTGTGAAATACGATCCAGCGTTTCTTTGGCATTTAAATTAATTTGGTGCATTTTATTTCTCTGTATAATTCATGTGCCAGTTTTATATTCACTATATATTTATCATAACGATATAAATAAATTAAATTAAAGTGTCTGTTTTCAATCACAAAATAAAATTCTTTCATAGATTCCCATATATCGCAAACGGTCAAAATTTTACAATAGTGGTATTTTTTTTGTAAAAATATATACATATGTACATATAGCTAATACACGCTGACTAAAGCGGGAAAAGAACCCACGACCCTCGGAGCGAAAGGCACTATCACTATACATTGCGCCAAAGGCCCAGACTTACTTATTTATTTTAAATATTATATAGTTCTCCGTGATTACAATCCCTCGAAATAAAGCATAATCATTGTTACGTTGCTGATTGTGGAAAAAGAAAATTTTTATTGAAAATAAAGAACCCAAAATTAACAGAGTAAAGTAGTTAAATAATAATTTCCAAAGATAATTTCGGGAATTTGGTTATTGTTAAAATACGAATATCTTATCAAATCATGCAATCTAATATATAAAATTGTCATATCACATTTTGTTGTCAAACTCCTCCAAAACAACTTGACCAATTCTTATGATTTTTTTTTTGCCTACTTGGTAGGTCTGAGAATCGGTCGTAAGTGATACGAGTAGCCCATGCGGACCCAGTAGAGGAACACAGCTAATAGTTAAATCAAAGTATATTGGTTGATTATAAAACATCCAAATCCTCCACTAGTTAATAGCATTGCTGCAACGGTTGCTTGATGTGTGCAGGGTTTTTATTTTAAACGTGCGTGTTTGCGAAATAGGAGTTATCGAGAAATACAGGGTCACATCACTACGGATTAAGGCAGGGTGGTTTATTTACGGATTTATATGACATGTACCGACTTTACCGAATAAACCAAATAAATATATTTCTTCCCGGCTAGATTTATTTTATTATCCTTTCGATGCCTGATACCTATCTACCTCATAAATTGAGGGAAAGCGGATTCGGGACTAAGTATGAACTTGCTTAGGTAACGTTTATTAAGAGTTTTCTTATATAATTGTATTAGGTAGTGACTCAGACTTTAAGGATCTTTATATAAACGAGTATTACTAGCTTCAACCTGCGACTTTGTCCGCGTTTTCATGTAGTTTCACACAAATTTTCGACCCCTATTTCTCTTCATTCAAATTTTGTTTTCGCGTCAATAATTGTTTATTTGCTTGAACGCGCCAATAACATTAATAAATAATTATATGATACACGGACATCTGTTCCTAAGATAGACAGTTTAAAGCCTGTGTTATAGGTGAGGGCCACCTGTTTTTACACAAATATTTATTTTTTGTAAAAATATATATATTTATGTATTTTTATTTATATATATTTTATTTTATATACACCCAGACACGAGGCGGGAATCGAACCTACAACCCCAGGAGTGGAAGGCAGTGACCCTATCAATTGCGTCGACGGGCCATTTCAATAATAAATACGGTATAATGACGTACGAATTAAATTTTTCTTTAAGTTACTTGTATCGGTGCGGCGACACAGGAGCTGGCTAATGATTCCATATAGATTTTATAGACAAGAAATTCCAACATCACACGCTTTTTGTTTATTTTATATTACAAGGCAGTAGGCAGTTAAGTACCTACAGTTTTAATACCTGATATCTTAAATTTTAATCAAAGTTCAAACCCACGGAGGAGGTCGGATATCAAATTTAAACCAGTGCTAGAATGGGTCACCAATCTATCAACCGACCGAGACAAGAGCAACTTAACTTAGCGATCGACGCAATTGCTGTTCACTGATTAGGCCACGACCTCCTCCAATTACTTTATTATTATAGGTATCGTATATATAGTCATATGAAATATAAAAAAAAATTTCGACACTTCAATTTTATTCAGATGTAAACATTACAATTAATTAACTTTAAAATTCATTTTAGACTTTTTAATCATTATATTTAGACAACGGTGGCTTTTTTTTTATGTTTTTTTATGTTACAAGGGGGCAGACGAGCAGGCAGCAGGCACCGAAGTGCCTACCGACGCCCATGGACATTTGCACGACCAGATCTACGTCCTTCAGAGGACCTATAGTAGCGAAAGTAATCTGTCAAAACTAATTATATAAGCTATCTAGCTAGATTATAAATTTAGATTTATAATCTGATTTAACAATTTTATTTTCCAGGAGAAAATGAAACAGGAATGAAAATTTATTCAAGGTTATGAAATATTTATCTACTTCATACATTTGAAATTAAATATGAAGATATTGTTCAAAATATTTGTATTGCATTGGAATAAAGAGACCCGCAAGACGGATGCACTTAGACCCTATCTGATACTTTGTACCCACCCCTTCCCTTTGTTCCCTCAGCTACAGTTTTCGAAAAACCAAACGAGAAGATCGCCCGCAACCTGAAGGAACCGTAGTCTTCCGACCTTGGATAGGCAACGCGAAAGAGATTCATTCTCATCTTGGCCAGCCCATCGCAATATTTGTGTATAACAGGCGGCTGTTACCTATAACACAGGCATTAAGTTGTCTATCTTAGGAACAGACGTCCGTGTGCTATAAAGTCCTATAAAAATGTGAAATTAACTCTGTCACCTTAAAGAAATATAAAATAAACGAAACTTAAGTTAAAATTTTAACTCTACTCATAGATACTACTATAGTCTACTTTTAATAAAATCAGTCTACCTGAGTTATTGTTTATACATACATCCAATTATAATACTTTATGTTATTTCATGCTCTCAGACTTTGGAAGTGCCTCAGACTAGATATTAATAAATCTAGACAGGTAATCATAGAATTATTTAAAAATAGATATTAATATCTCAAAGCTATAAATTACATTCATAAGGTAAAATTGAAGCGTGGGAGGGCATGGAAATACAGTCAAAACCGGCTATAATCGAAACTAACTGGTCGGTCACGTCAGTAATAGATTGTTCTTATGAAGAAGCGACCGGCAATTTTTTTTTCGAACTACGATTTTGACAGTAGACTAAAGAAAACGTTTTTTTCTTTTTGTAAACTTCTGTTGTCTATCGCTCTCTTTTACCTTCTATTTTAAAGTTTTGTTTTTGTGTTTTAGAAATATAACGTGTGTACATAGTCGTTTATAATTATATATAACCAAATCACAACCAAACAACCATTTATACTTTGTGTTAATATAAACAGCCGTTTAAAGATGCAAAAATATTATAGGTATAGCAGTTTTTAAAATTTTTGTCTTTCCGTATTACTTTTCCTGGTCTTTATTATTTCTTGTCCATCTCATCGGACGCAATATTATTATATTGCTAAGAGATATCACTCGCTAAGCACTTACTAATGCAAGCCCCTTCTCTAATAAATCACATCGCTAACTTGTCCGTGTGAAGAGTTTTTATTGTAAACTCAAAACTCAACTATGCACTGTAAATCATATTGCCGAGCTTGTATGTTTGCGACTACCTGCTATTTTGCATGTAGAGGTGAATATTTTTGATTGGCGTGCATTTTAAGACCGTACACACTGTGCTGTTTTACGTGAGTTAGCTAATTATGCAACTCGTTTCTTGAGGCGGTCTAGCCTTAGACCTTTAGTTCTAAACAATGTTTGTACAACCAGACACATTATGTAAATTGCAATCTAAAGTTATACAATCAAGTGATTTACTAATAAGTCATACATTTACGTATGTGTGACGACCATAATATTCATTCGATTATTATCGATGTCAATCTCATTCCTACGTCATATCGATTATTCTGACGAATATTACAATATTAGACTGTTTGCTGGCACTCGCCAAACTAATTCGAATTTCGAACATAAGACTATGTGAAAATACTAATAACATTGCTTTGCGTAGAGCTTAGACATTTCACAAATACAAAATATATGAGAGGATTATATATGTACATTATATACAAAGGATAATAGTATATACTAACGGAACCACGGTTTACGACATTCTATAACCTATTGCATAATATTATTCCCGTTCCGTTCCCGTTTCCATACCCGTTCCTGTTTCAGTCACAAATAATGTCAACGTTGTGTCAATCGCCATAAGGTTATATTAGAAATAATTTAATATGTTGGTTAAGTGTTCTTAAATTTTCTAATTTTCATAAGAACCTTCTGCTGACAATAATAAATACAACAAAAAAGAACTAGCGAAATTAATATTGTCAGAATTAATCCCACGAAAAAGATACTCACACCCTTTCTATTATAAATTACGGTAATTTAAAAATGTACAAAACGACTCCGAAGGCAACCCGGCAAATCCCCAATATTGTTGGAGCTTTTTCCAATCCTGTACATCAGCGTTTCCCAAATGCCGGGTCGCATTTTCTCTAAAAAATTCTTATAAAGAAATTTACGAAACGAAATAACCAAAATCTGTTCCAGAATGTACGGATGTCAGAGCTTTGTAATTAAAATAAATAAAATAATTACTGATTTTTAATAAAATCCAATTTAATCCATTGTTTTTTTAAAGGCTAGTATGTATGCGAAAAAAACATTCAGTAGACACTCAGAAAATGTGTAAAAATAACCGGGTCTCAGGAAAAACGTTTGAGAAACGCTGTTACACACCCCTTTATTACCTCCCCTTTATCCTGAATTGCGTTAAACAAATTATGGTGAGCCCACCGAATATAGCGCGTTGACAGACTCTATTATAGAGAGCACATGATATCGAAAGTGTTTCTTTAGAAACATCGTTATTGCAAATGTTTGTCAAAGTTATTGTCAAAAACAAAGCAGGAATTGTATTTTGGGGGGACTTAGAATACAAATAAGATATTTAACAATACATTGTTAATAGAATACAAAAGTGACCCGTAGGACGCTTATTCTTCTTCATTGTGAGATAGTTAAAAATTTATTATTAATAGAATACAAAAGTGACCCATAGGACACATATTCTTCTTCATTGTGAGATAGTTAAAAATTTATTATTAATAGAGTACAAAAGTGACCCGTCCCCCTGATAAAATTATATCCTATACCTCAAAAACAAAAAACAATTTATGAAAATCATATATTTTATTGACAAATTATCCTTTGTGGGAATCCACTTACAGATCATGAGAGCTTGTAAAAGTCTACTTGAATAAAATATCATTTGAATTTGAATTTAAGCAATTTCATATGCCGACTCGCGTTTGGCCTAAAATTGAGTGGCTGTGCCCACCACCTCTTGAAGGCTAATTCCGCGCGTGCTCCTAGCAGAAACATTACACTTAGTTGGAAGGAAAGTTGATTACTTATATAACGGAGATGAATGACCTTATTTTACGAAATACGCTTAAATCTCAACCAAACATCATTTGTGATTATTCGTTTGAAGTTAAAATCGGTCAAATTTAGTTTCTCCGGTGTCCTGTCGCAAGGTTCAATTTCGAACTTCGTAAGTATGTACTTGGTTACACTTTGAATTATATTTATCGCTAGTTTTTCACCTGAAACAAAAATAGAACAAAATAAGCATAAAACAATAGAAAATAATGAAGGTCAAGTGATTGTCTGTTAATTTAAAATACCTATTAAATAGTTAGTTGTACGGAAAGGCAAATATATAGACAAAAATACTTAGTTAGAATTGTTTTCATTGTTACAGGTACGCTACATGTATTTTCTTCTTCCTAGCGTTATCTCGGTTCGCTTAGATTGTAGAGGATGTGGCTGTGGGGCGAGTTAAGACGAACGATTGCCATCTGACGTCATCCTCGGAAGGTACCCTACATGCCTATATAAAAGAAAATTATTTCTACGTTACAAGCGTACACTTCCACTTTATTTTTATGTGTATACGTGAAGGATTGTACTGTTACACTATTAAACTTACCAACACATTTCCTAGGTCCAGCACCAAAAGGCAAATAAGAGAATTTGAAATCACTATTCAAAAACCTATTTGGTTCGAAAACGTTTGCATCTTTATAAAACTTTTCGTCTCTTTGTATAGCTTCGACAGGTATATTTACCGTCAGTCCTTTATCAAGTGCTAAGTCATTATCTGGGAATTGATAAGATTTGGAACATTGTCTATTAATTATGGAATAGGCTGGATACAGTCTTAAAGTTTCCTTGACAACCGTTTGAAAATGGTCAGTCCCATCAACATCGTTCATATTTCGTCTTACATTCTGTTGCACGTCAGGATTCTTAGCTAACTCGTATAATAAAGCAGTGAGCAAACCATGGCAAGGTACATAACCTTCTCCAATAAAAAGTGCTATATAAGGAAGCACCGTTTCCAAATCTAATTCTGATTCCCCATCTTTTTTATCCATTTTTATTTCATCTTCGGATATTAAAACGCTCTTAATATCTCTCATCAACTTGGAGTTCTTAATAACTTGTGCAAATTTACTCAAATATTCCCCTGACAAAACGTTTAATCCCAACAACACATATATGGAGGGAAAGATGTTCTTCAAATAGCTCTTTAGCGTTTCAAAAAAGGTTCTCTTTTGCATTGCCTCCCTCATCTCCCTTATGACGGAGGGCTCCTCTAATTTGTTATCAACAAGCAAATCTTTAAACACAACATCCAATATGTTAGACAATAATTCTTGGGCGTTCGCATCACCATCGGTTCCTGACAAACAATCATGTAAGCTGTCTTCAATATTGTACGCCATGTTTCGCAATAACAGCTCCAGTTGTCCTCTCAATAGAGTCCACTTTCCTCCTTCAGCGTAAAACAAATTGTTTCGCAGACAAACATCCTGAGATCTGTCCAGTCCGTAGCCTCGACGATGGAAATTTGTGAAATCCGTAGACAATACCTTTTCTATAGACATCGGATCTTTAATAATCAAATCCGGTAAGCGACTCCTGATGCATCCGACGTAACTATCTTTGGGATAACTTTCGTAGAGTTTCTTTACGTCATCCGTTGTGTTTCGGATTCCCAAAATTCGAAAATAGTCTGTACCGAAAAAGGGTATCGGAGTTCTGTAAGGTACGTGCCTTATGTACCAGTAGCTGAAGTACTTGGTCATGTAATCGAATATTAAGGCGACTATCAGTACGCCTAGTACTGAGAGATTTAAGAGGAAACTTTCAAAGAACATTTTCACGTTCGCAAGTGGCGATCTTGCGGTAAACACTGAGATGCTGCATACTGAGAGTGGGTCATTGTAACTGTTAAACTTACTGTGCGTTTTGGTTAGGGTCGCCTCTAACGAATTATACGCTTGTCTTTTTTTGGTAATTAGTATGAAAAACAAATATATTAATAAGTATCTCGCGACTGTGCGCGGGTGTTTTCATTGATTTTCTTAAATTTTAAAAGTTTTTATATGTTTTTCTGCGGAACCCTAATTAGTTTTCTAAAACTGAAGTAGCCTATGTGACTCGTTGAAATATCAGCTATCTACCAATGAAAGTCCCGTCAATATCGGTCCAAGGGTTCCGGAGTTTACCCGCAACAAACAGACACACTAAAATTTTTAACTTACATTTTTGTTATAGGTATCTTTCATAATAGTCAAATGCAACTATTTTTGACCTTACAAACAGACTAGACATTTCAATTTTATGTACATGTATAAGGTGTAATTATAGATAATGGCTGATGGTCATGATAAGGAAAGTGTTTTTTCGTATACTATTTGGAACAAAATCAGGTAATTTGAAAATATTGACTATATTTTCAAATTACCTGATTTTGAATGCAGAAACTCAATTTTATCTAATATATAAAATTCTCGTGTCACAGGTGCGTTGCCAAACTCCTCCAAAACGGCAGTACCGATTTTCATGAAATTTTGTGTGCATATTGGCTAGGGTTGAGAATCGGTCAACATCTATTTTTCATACTCCTAAGTGATAAGGGTGGCCCATGCGGATTGGGAGGTAAATGACAATGTTGCCACAATTACTTGCAATTTTTAACACTCGACATGACATTTTGAAACTTTTAGTTGCAGCTATTTTATGGTTGATTCTTTTGCGGGCCAATTTGAATAATCACTTGAAATTTAATTAATGGATTTGTCTCTGAAAAGATGTAGAAAACGAAACCATTTAAAAAAAAAATATCTGTCGTCTCTGCAACTTTTTTCATATTACATATACGCTCTACTCTCCAATACCATATATTTTGAAATTTATACAATTTAAAAATGTAGGCCATTCCCGTTTTAACAACAGGAAGACCTTGAATTTCACTCGAATATAATTATAATGGATAATATGTGGTAACCATACCAAGTACATCGATGGGACATTTCAATTTTCTAACACAAACGCCACATTGCAGATGCTCTCACTGCAGAATTTCGTCCTAGAGCTCATCGAATATGGTCTGAACATGGTCATTATGTCTGCGGTCCTCTTCTTCTCCAAAATTTAAAGGATTTCTTGTTGAAGTAGAGATCTCTAAAATAGGTTCTGTTTAATTCGATGCTTTACTTAAATTACAACTCGCATAACGATGGGACAATTTATATGTATTACTGTGTCCGCAACTTCGTCCGCGTAAAATTAGGAATTAAATTTCAATTTTAGCGTGATGATGTATAGCCTATAGGTTTCCGATAAATGGGCTATCTAACACTGAAAGAATTTCTGAAATCGGACCAGTAGTTCCTGAGATTAGCACGTTCAAGCAAATAAACAAACAAACAAACAAAAAAACGCCTCAGCTTTATATATTAGTATGGATAGAGCTAATAATTGAGATGGTCCCGCTTGCATTGGGTACTTTGCGGATTTCAGTCCATACCTTATACCGTTGAGTTATAGAGGCTCTAAAATATAAGGTTGGCAATACTGCAAGTCATGTATAAATACACTGTACTCTCTGTGTTCACCAACAAGATAAGAAGATTCAAAGATTGTAATTTGCCTAAATAATAAACCACGCTCTGCTTTATTTTATATTTATTTTTAAATAAATAAAAAAATTAATACAAACTACATTTGGTTCTATAATCTAAAACATACATACATTTAGCAACCGAAGTGGGCCAGCGCGTACGGCCACCAGTATCTCTTTCATAAGGTCAGCGTGAAGTGGGGGCAATACTGTCACGTCTTGTGATGGTATTCTTGTCGTGTTTCGGACGATTTATGAGACGTCCCGGTGGCTTAAACTCGTCACTATAGGCCGGCAACGCATCTGCGTTGAAAGAAAACCTGTAATTGTTAGTACTAATGGAAAAAATATACACTCCACGAGAGTATGCTTGATCTGATGTTTATATTCTTTTTATAAACGTTCAAGACCAGTTCTAATAAATTAGCATGATGTCTGTTCAAGTTTTGTGACGTCATCACGTTATAATGGCAGATAAATTTTAATTTTAAGTTATATAAAAAGTAATTAAGTTAGGTCTATTTTCTTTTCTCAATATCCATAGTTTTTGAATATCTACAATGATTGATTGAATGATTTCCAAGCATATTCTTGTTTGGAGTGGAGTGTCAAGAAATGATTATTATGAAAATGCAGAAGAATTTTGAAGCAATCAATAAAGAGTCGATATTAGGAATAAAAATAAAATATACGTCGAGGACTTATGTATATTAAATTAATAAGATTTTTCTTTACGAAAAAAGGAAACTTACAGTACAACAATCCGCCATGATAGCTTTTTAGCTGCAGCGGAGCGTATGACGTTACCGTTTATTATAAGTGCGTTCCAATAAGCGATCGCAATGTTTTAAAGTGTTCATTCAGATATTCGGCATTTGACGACTGCGATGGTTACGGTCGCGACGAAAACGTCGAGGTGACGCTTAGTGGAACGTATTGTTAACATAAAGTGAGGTCACGACAACTTCGAGCGTTTTGGAGCGAATTTTAATCCTTAAATTTATGCTTTTTTTGCTATAAAAACGTTAATTTCGGCAGAAATACTAATTTTTTTGGAAATAGTAGATACTTGAGAACATTACAAACGTATTTTTCAAAATGTGACGTCACAATGACACAAACTAAATAAAATATATAAGTATAGTTATATGTATGTATTTTTCTGGGTTAAAAATTATAATTATATAATTAAAATTATTTATGTATCTACCTACACCATAGTTTATTTGTTTATTTTTTACTCACACTCTAAGGTAGCTGGAAGAGTTCTCTTAAAGAGATTAGTCTACCATTGTAAAAATATTTTATAAGTTCCACTTACTTTTTTGTATTTTGTAATACTTAAAATAAATAAATAATAGAATAAAATTATAATTCTGGTCAAGAAGAAGCTAATTTACTTATGTCTTGGTACAATCATATAATCACTGACTTATGTGGTTTGGGGCAAGGAATACAGGCTCTGGGAAGTCATTACAAACTCTAGTGGCTTGTATCAGAATCATGAACTGCCTAAAATATTAAAAGATAAAATAACTCACAAAAATATAAAAATCAAATTAAAAAAGTATTTTTTAGAAAATATCCTGGTATGCCGTCAAACGGTACTCGGTCACCTTAACTCACCCCAAAGCCACAACCACCGGAAATTTAATCAGACCCTTGTTCTAGACCGGGTTTATTAAGTCAATATATTATGAAAAGCTATAGTGCAAATTGAAATAATAATGTGGACATTTTTGATACGAAACTTCTTAACTCAACTATTGCGTTTAAACGACGGTTGTTGCAAAGGTGTTAATAAATAATTTTCTAGTTTTACGATTAGTTCACTTAATGTGATTTATGTATGTTTATTTCAATGTATAAATGTAAAGATTGTTTTTTTTTTTTAAAAAAAAACAAGGGGCAAACGAGCAGATGGTACTCACCTAAGTGACTACCGACGCCCATGGACAACTGCAACACCGGAGGGATCGCAGATGCGTTGCCGGCCTTTAAGTATAGTTGATTAAGATGACATTATCAATCGTTATCGATGCTTGCTCTGTAGCATACGGTCTCGGGAAAAGTTGTTTGACGAGTTATTTATTAGCGTATTAGTTTTGCATATTATTACGTATCGTGGCGGTTTATGGCAAGCGTTCTCTGTCTGTACAAATATATAAAATTGAAGAGTCCGGTTATAGCGTCGTAATAGAATTCTTTTACTAAATTTATATGACCATTACGAAATTTAGGAAGTTGTAGCCATAAATCAGTTTAGTTGTTATTGCAACCGGGTGATAGATTGGTGACCCATTCTAGCACTGGTTTTTTAATACACAACCTTCTCCGTGTTTCGGAAGGCACGTAAAAAGTGAGTCCCGATTAAAGCCATTGAGTGATAATATAGAGATTGTGGGAATTTCGGGGATTCGGGGGATGACGTCAGAAGTGGTTTTAAATATCAAACTTGATTCGTCATGCATAAAGATAAACTATTGTTTGGATTTCTACAAAGGGTAAATATTTCGGCAAGCATTTAAAAAAAAGTAAACAAAACACCCTCTAAAATCCAATTTTTATGGTATTTTGGAACTTCTGCAGACGTCACAAAACAACTGATTGTCCCACTCTCCCGTTTCGTCTAATAATAATGTATTTGTTAATTTTTAATTATGATTTACAACGCAATGTCTTGTTAATTAAGCAATTGTAGTTCAGTTTAATTAGCACTTACAACTTGACGTCATAACTTGACTGTAAGCTTTAAATGTTTCAGCGTCTAAAGTGGTGTTGTTGGCATTTTCTTCGTTTCATATAACTTCTTTATGTTATACAACTCTTTAAATTTATTGTATTTGATACAATTACCACAAGTATATTTTAGCTGATGAAATTCACGTAACTTTATGCTTATTATTGTGTTATTTTAAATAAATTAGTTATTCAGTTTGTGTGCGATTTGGAAGGTGAAGATCATATATGATTTTTCATTATGAACTAGCGGACCCGGCAGACGATGTTCTGCCCGAACGTTGGGCTACTTACTATTTACTTATATTATCCTATATCATCCCCGTTCAGGTTCTCGTTTTCGTTCTCGCTCTCATTCCCGTTCCCGTAAGATCAAATTCACTCTACATTTTAGTTATAAAACGTTTGTATGGGAAAAAGAAAAGGGCTGTTTTAGGGGTTTCCCGCAAATTATTCTATTTTTCTTGTCGTACAAACCATTCTTGGACTTCAACGAACATTTAAAAAAAGAATTGGTTAAATTGGTCCAGGCGTTGTTAAGTTATGCGCTTCAATTCTACTTGAACCTATATCCATCACATCAAATACAATAAGAAAATTATAGTAGTAAATAATAATCATTAAATAGGGATTAACTCGTACATTGTTTAATTTTCACAGTCATTTAATTATCATAGCGCATCTCAAATGTACTAGGGAGAAACGGTTCTTAAGGTCACATTCGCAAGACAGTTAAAAAGGCCTTGCATTAAATCTCGCATCATACAAAACATTATCATATTTGTATATACATTGCGTTGAAAATAGAACATTGATTGACAAAAAAGCGTCGCGTTATAAAAGCGCTGTCGTGTGAACACGAACTTGGGAATTCATAATATGTTCTATTTGAACGATTTTTTAACGCGCCGTAAAAAAGCTCTTGTGCGAATGAGGGCTTAAATGTGTCAATGTGATGTAATTTCATTTGCAGGTCTTATACAAGAATAAGTATTTCTGTCCTGATAACTACGATGAGAAATATTTTAATTTCCATTGTGTTGGCGGCAAAAAACCAGGCGTGGGCGCTACTTGGTACACCATCTGCGGTACTCCCTTTGAGTAAGTTCCTTTTTATTAAACTTATTAACAGCAAAGTCCGAATATATTATGATCAATTAGTATCAGTTTCTGAAATATATTATATATAAATACCTAAAAAAAGATGTAATACACACGTCTAAGCATAGATTGCTTAGTACAAAATAATTTCTCTAATATTGCTTAAAAATATTTTTTTTTCAGAAACCGCAATGAATACATTGCTATAATCTCAACTATCCTGTTCATTGCAGCGGGTATTTTTTACGGCATTTACTTCAGCAGAAGCCCATCTAATACACAAAAGAAATTAAAAAACAAATAATCAAAGTTGCCAATTTGTTTTTTTTGTTTTAACGAAGAAATTGTTTATATTAATAAAGAGTTTTAACAGGGACAAGTACATATTGACTATATACGATAAGAGTTTGTTGTTTGTATTGGGTAAAGTAGAATATGTTGTTTTTTTAAACCAAAATAATCTGTGTGTTCAATTAAAATAAATCTGTTCGCCACATTTTTATTTTTTATTTTTATTAGGTAATACATAATTTAATAAAAGTAAAAGTTATCCGCAGGATAAAATCATTAGTAGAAGCGCCTATGCGTTATAAGTAAAGCCACTACACAATTAAATAATAATTAAATCTATTGAATTGTTTTGGCTGAATTTGAAAGTAATGTGATTGTATGTAGTTGAGTTCAATTAATACAGTGTGGTAGGTATCACTTAAGTTCGTTGATGTGTCTACACGGATCCTGAAAGGGTAAATAAGCGACAACCAGGGGAATAATAGTACAGCACTTTTAATGATATGTCCGTTTCAACATACAATCACAATTCCATTCTTAAAATCTATATAAATAGTTTATTCACCTATTACATTTCATTAATTATCGGTGACATTACGTATTTAATAAATATACCCATAATTCTAAATCTATTATAATATCCTTGGTTATTATGCGTTTTTATATTCGCTAAAAACTTTCAAGCACTACATTAACTGTCGAGTAAACCAATAATATACAACATGGGATTTATGACAGGTTTACATTGTCTGTATTGTAAACTTTTTATATTGAATTTTATTCTATATTAAAACAGTGTCACAAGGTAAGGTCACAAGGCAAGGCAAGATATAAATAATTGACAATTATACATAATGAAGATACTGATCAAATTAAGTGTGTCATTACAAGGCGTTTTATTTTAGTTACTAGAAACAATATTTTCATCGTGCATGTGATGTAATTACTAATGAACGTAAAGATTTTTAGGCCACAATAGCTATCCTCTCGATCAAAGTTCAAATATACCCAACAGAAATTGCAAGGTTATTCGTGATGTGATTGGCTCCTTACTATATTGATTGGTTTAAATGATCCAAAATAAAATTATTTCAAAAACACTTTGCTCTGATTCCAAAATCTTGGCACAATATTTTAAATAAATATGCTCAATCGTCAAGTACTACTGGCACCTTACTTAGAAACTTTAATTTGAGAGCCTAGTTTTAATTATGAACGTTAATATAATTATTGATTATATCATGAAAGCCGAAAACATATTCAAACACATAACCGCAATTTGACTGAGCTACGTAAATGCTAGTATCATAAATACAATATTATTACCCTATATAGTCAAATATTGAAATTGTGCTTCACAAAGAGGTGGCGTTGAGTATCTCAACTTTAATTATAATCTATTAACACACTTAAACACAATAGATGTAGTGTAGCCAGGTGGATGGAAGCTGGAGAAAACATCAATAGAGTCATCACAACAATTTTTTTTGATCAGCCTATAATGTCAAATTGCAAGGCAAAGGCCTCCCCCTTTCCAACCACACCTTTATCCTGGGCTACTTGAATCATTTTCTTCCCATCACAACCATAGAAAGTCAAAAACGTCATGTAAGATTTTATTCATAATACATTCAACATAAGCCTGATCAGACCATTTTTCCGCTTCCTCCCGTCAAGCTACGCTTTAAAGTAGAGTATATTCGTATGTCTATCGATTATCTTTGATCTGATATAAAGTTATACGTATACTCGTTAATATATATTCAAAGTGCGTTTTTAGTTTATGCTGGTAACATTAAGGTGCAATATAATCTTACACATTAATAAATATTCATACGAAATATAAAACCCATTCACTGAATTCAATAGAAAAACTATTTTCTCGTTTTTTCGCATTCGATTATTTTCGGTATATCTAAGGCTAAGATTGAAAAACAGGAACCTAATACAAAATAAAATATTTTCCAAAATATTGGTCCTGCAACCCAATAAACATTATATGTGATATAAGTTAAAAAAAAAAAATTATATGATAATTTTTGCAAATTTATCCAGAAAACGTTATTTTATACCTATGGCAAACTATCACTTATTAGTACCAATAAATATATTTTGTTAACACTAGTTGCCATCCAGCCATTCTTAAACGAAGAGTAAAACCATTTTGATACTCAGTTTGTTCAGATGTTCAAAGAACACTCCTGGTTTAGCATATTTACACCTTACCATAAAGATACACAAACATCATTTTTTTATTCACAAATATTATGATATTTATTCTAAGGCTCTGCGCGGAAAATCCCAACTATAATGTAAATAATATTTTGTGTAATTTTTCAGGGATTTGCCGCATGGAGAACTGTAATATCTTTCATCTTACCACATAATGATTTGCTTATGTTTACTGGCCAATACGTAATAGACAACTACGTAAATTCTATTTACGACAGATTAAGCCGCTGTGGAATGCCATAAGCCTTATTGAAAATGCTCAACAAGTATATCAAATATTTCATAACATTTATCATTTAATGATTATAACCTAAGAATTACGACCTTTTCACCACTTTGACACAAAGTTAAAGTTTCTGCATCGAACAAGTAACACTTTCTCGAAGTTAGAGATATTACTTTAATGCAGTTTGTCAGTAAGCGGTGAATCAGGCCCTACGTTTTTAATATCAAAAGAAGGGGCCCACTTTACAAACACCTACTTTACGGTCACAGAAAAAAATGTTTGAAATTTAGTTAAGTCAAATTTACGGTAACACCATAACTTAATGTGAGCCTAGTGACGTCTGCTAGTATTAATTGTTCCGTGTTTAATAAAATGGTGGTATATTTGTTGGTTTATTGCAGATGTGTCGCGTCCCTGAACCCTTTCGTCAGATTAAAGTAGGTAGCTGTAAATAATGATCATAAATATAATAAATTTTCTAAAATTTATATAATCACATTTTATAACAATATTCCTATCATGCAGTAGGTTGATAGACACAAAGGTAAACTTTGATTATGCTAAAGTTAATTTACTGCATATAACAATAATCCGGCTGTTTGCCTTGCTAGAACACCTATATATAAATTGTGCATTGTAACGACACTGAGCTATTCTATGGTTCAATCTAAAAGAGTTGTTCTTTAAACTGACTCAAAATTATTGCAGCGTGTCAAATAAGGATCCTAAAAATAATAGTATGAACCTGTTCTATTGAACTGGATAGCTTCTATTATTAAAATTAAGGTCTATTCTTAAAAAGCTCATCCACAACAGAGGGATCGGCCAGGGTGGAAGTATCTCCAATATCCTTATCCCCGATAGCAATTTTCCTGAGAATCCTCCTCATAATCTTTCCAGATCTGGTCTTTGGCAACCCAGGTGCATATTGAATAACATCGGGAGCTGCGAAAGCACCGATCCTGTTACGAACAAGTTTCTTTAAAGAAGCCACCAGATTGCTATCGAATGTAGCACCTTCATTCAGAATAACGAAACAGTAGAGAGATTCGCCCTTGACTGGGTGAGGTTTAGAGACAACTGCGGCTTCCGACACCCTGGGCTCTTCGGTGAGAACTCCTTCAACTTCAGCAGTTGACATTAAATGGCCGGAGACATTCAGCATGTCATCAATTCGTCCAGTTACCCACAAAAATCCATCTTCATCACGTCTGGCACCTGGAATATCGATAACACAAAAATATAACAAAATAGCATATTAAAGTCAGTTCTTATATTGCGCACTGAGAAATTGGTAATAGAAGGTGAAAAAATAAATAAATTAACATTGAAGATTGTTTATATAGTCGAAATAAATTTTGTTAAGATAAATGTTAGAATAAATGAAAATGGTATCATATAACAAAATGCATTATTAGTAGTTATAGAAAAATAAGATATAACATTACATACCATCGCCGGTACAATAGTAACCGTTGAATTTTGAGAAGTAGACCTTCTCATATCGGTCGTGATCCCCAAAGAGGGTTCTCATGATGCCTGGCCAAGGCTTTTCGAACACCAGATAACCCTCACCGACACCCTCAATCACTTTGCCATTATCATCGAGAAGGATGGGCTTTACTCCGAAAAATGGGAAACCCTAAAAGAAGTCATTATATAATTCAAAAAGTTATAGAAATCTGATGGGCGGATGATGTAAGGAGGGTGGCAGGAGGTGGCTGCATGAAATTGGCAAGGGGAGAGTGACGGAAACAAAGGGAGGCCTATGCGTAGCAGTGGGTTATCAAGAGCTGAAAGTGATGACGATGAGTAGAAATTAAGAAGTATTTTTTTTATAGCAAATAGTTCCTTTTAAGTATATATTTGATTTATTACGACTCCAAAGACTACGCCTTTTGAAAATGAAACAGTATAAGGTAATAATCTTACAGCAGCTCCGGGTTTCATTGGAGTGGCTCCGGGTAAGCTTGTTAAAACATGCCCTCCAGTTTCAGTCTGCCAGAAAGTGTCCGATATTGAGCATCTATTGTTGCCAACGACGTTGTAATACCAAAGCCAAGCCTCAGGATTGATGGGTTCCCCGACACTTCCCAAAACACGTAAAGACTTCATGTTATGTCTAAAAAAGATTTCCATAACGTTAGTATGATAATTTTATTTTCACTATTATACGTTTATCTTTAGTCTTTTGGCTTAATCTAACTGTCTCAAACAGCGCAGGCATGTAGCTTAACTACGTACCGCATTTTGCTATTTTTGTACCTGACATTGTGGAGATAGTGAGACAGTCTTATTGCCTTCAACAAATTTCGCATCAATTAATATCATGATCATTATTCTAAAACCCATTTCAATGATGTGTATCATTTACGTTACAGAATGACTCATAAAAGAAACAAAACAGTTTTGTGCGTCTTAGGTTATAATCCAGTTCAGATTTCAAAATAATATATTTTGAAGTCGGAACTCGGTTCAAGTTCAAAGTGAGCCACTTTAATATTATGTTCTATGTGGTTATGTAAAATGAACTTTAATGGTAACTAAAATATTGCATAACTTTGTTTATTGAAACATTGATTTATGAGCGATTTGTTTACTGAATAAGATGCGTTTTATCTCTATGATAACGATTAAAAAGGGGCAAGGACAGTTAGAGTATAACGTAATGAATGCGCGAATGCAATAAATCTGTTATATAATGCGCTATATCTACTGTCAGGCGCGTGTTCCGCGTTTTATATTAAACACTGGCGGACCTGGCAGACATTGTCTTGCCCGAATTTAGGCTTTCCTGCTATTTGTAAATTAACCGAACTCCTTTATGTCGTTTCCATAAACCGTGACAAGTCTGTATGATTTAAAAAAGAATAATAAATAATTCTATTAAATATTATTTCATTAATAGAAGATTACAGCACATCATCGTCAGTGAAAAGGTTTATCTATTTCGAAGTAGCGATCAATATTGTATTTTTAATTAATATTTTGACTTTTCCTTTTGTTATTTTCTTTTAAACCTTACCGGAAATAGGGGAAATAAATAAACAGAATCCAAAATGATTCAACTCTTACTGAGTTTTTGCGAGACTATGTATACAGATAATATTAATGTTGTGAAACATAATGGTATAAAATTTTCTTTATACATTATGTTTCATACAGAATGTTTCTAATTCAGAATATTATTCTTTGAATGTTTCCGTTTCTGTATCATACAATATGCCATTGTGTAGTCGATATAATACATAATAGATGTAAGTAATACTTTGAAACGGCAACGTGAAATATGCCAACGAACACTTAAAAATGCATGACAAAACAGCAGTTAGGTACATTATGGTATGACGTTGATGACAACTAATGACAGAAATGTTGTTTTCATATGAAACTAGTCAAGACGCATTACGTATATGCATACATACATGAAATTTCCATGATGCCGTATCAGGGACGCATGATGTGCCTTTTTATAACTATAATAATATATAACTTTTTATAACTAAATACTAGTGCGATATGTAATATTATTGGTAAAGTTTGGATACTTATAAACAATTTTCAAATAAAATTTAAGCAACCTTGTATTGATAATTCACAATTTAGTGATATTGACTAACTGTAGAACGCAACAAGCTATTAAAATATTTTGTACCATTTAAATATCTAGTACTAAAAGGAATAATGAAATATCCAATTGTTGATTATCGTAAATAATGTTACAATCAGGTACTAATTTTTTTACCGCTCATGAATATGTGTTGCCATACAAATAGATATAATTATGTATTTCAAACTGTAATAATATTTAAAAAGCCTTGGTTATTTCTGTAGTATTAACTTCCGGCGCGTAAATAGAGCTCAAGATCAGGAAGTGTTGCGAGACCAATGATAAAAGTTGTTTAGTCATGCTTTTCCTTACATATCTAGACTAACATAAACTGCAGAAATTGTTTGTTTCTTTACTTGAACGCACTAATCTCAGGAACTACTGGCCCGATTTGAAAAATTCTTTTAGTGTTAGATGGCTTATTGATCGAGGAGGGCTATATATTATCACGCTAAATGTTTTCACCAAATTTTACGCCGACGAA
This sequence comes from Charaxes varanes, assembly GCA_024363005.1. Classification (NCBI taxonomy): domain Eukaryota; kingdom Metazoa; phylum Arthropoda; class Insecta; order Lepidoptera; family Nymphalidae; genus Charaxes; species Charaxes varanes. The sequence goes on from JANCMC010026263.1 coordinate 50,621, forward strand.
GCCGCGGGCACAGCTAGTCTAAATAAAATTATCTTTTAAACTATAAAATCATTTCTCATTTTAAGGCTTAATCAATTTTATTTGCGTCCAAAGTTATTATGTAGTTTTATGTATTATATTTGCTGTTAGTTTTCGGTCTTTTATAAAAAAGATTAAATGGAAACTGGAAACCAACAGGACAGCAAGTGTAAAAAAAAGTGTTTTCTTCCAAGTATGCAGTAATGTTATCATTAAAATTAGACAGCGATATAGTTGAAAGAAAAGTAGATTAAGCACCTTGCTGAAGTGAGTAATACATGCACTCGTGCTAATTTAGTTTTTATAATCTACTATTGTCTTTGTAATTAAAATATACCGCACCTTATACCATAACAAAGCTAAAGGGAATTAGAAAGTACATTTAAAGTAATTTATTATAATGAGGTTCCTATACATTCGGATGAACAAAACATAAGTATCTTTTTTTTATCTTAATATTAATATAAAACATTAAAATGAATATACCAATTCGGTATGATAAAGATGTTTGAAATGTAATTTGAAAACAGGTGATTTGGAAAAATTTGTTAAATCGAGGAAATCATTATATTGAGGGCTGAGGTTAATTATATGAAGGTTACGCCGTAAACAACCTGACTAGCTTTTACCCGCGACTTCGTTTGCGTAAAATTAGGTAGGAAAATAGATTCAATTTTAGCGTGACAAAACGTATTTTTAAACGAATTTCCTCGATAAGTGAGCTCTCTAATACCGAAAAATTTTTCAAATCAGAAGAGTAGTACCTGAGATTAACATGTTCAAGGAAACAAACAAACAAACTCGTCAGATTTATATATTAGTAAAGTATAGAAATATAGATTAACCTGAAAGTGTGTCAATGTCAAACAATAATATGTCGTGTCAATCGATTAATTATGCACAAGTTAACATACCAATAAACCACCTGATATAACATTGAGTCGAGTAAATTCTGACCCTAATTATTGCAAATATTTCCTCTATAACTGGAGTTGCCATTAGACCGAGTTTCCCCGGACTTATCCCAGTTTAGAGGGCACCCAGGGGATCCTTTCGAGGTTTTATTTGGAGTTTTTTTCTTCTGCCGGGCATCTTGACAGGATAACGCTAGGAAGAAGAAAACCGGGATAACGCTGGAAAAAAGAAAACCGGGATAACGCTAGGAAGAAGAAGAAAGCAATGATTGTTTCTGACGAAACGGTCAATGTGGCTGCGTTTTGGACGGCTAAAGCATAATTGGAATAATATAAAAACACAATGTATTTGCCGTCGAAACGACAAGAAGGAGAGCTTCTCTCAGTTACAAAGATATATTCTTACATAGCATAAATAAATACACTGTCGTGTCTTTTACACTACGTAACGGATTGTAACGCGGTTTTCATTAAGAAACAGAGTGATTCAAGAGGGAGATTTATATGTAGAATACATATATAACAACATTGCACCCATGCAATGCTAGGGTGGATTACTAGTATTGAATAAAGACACGTTCTCAAGGTTACGTATGCACGACCTTACATATAACCGTTTACCTCAGGTGCTCGCGAAAGTGTGATGAGTTTACTGATCGTAATATATTTCAAATAGTTGTACGAGATTCCGGTAGTTCACACTAACAATTTAACTCTGTAACGAGTTGGTGCTTCGTGGAGTAGCAGTATATTCCCGCTAGTAGTTTAAGTGTATTAGGTAAACTGCAGTTACTTGTATGTCTTTGTAAAGGAAAGTGTGTGTTACAATTTATCCTCTTAATATCCTCTGTATACATACTTTTCTAAATTTACACGTACGTTCACACGAACCTACACTATCTCACAACTAGTTTGTAAGAATGAAATTTATAAGTCTCATATACATTTTTATGCACAATTTTTAGTAACAAATTATGTTTAGGTGGAACGTTGTTTTAAATAATAAAGAGATAAAACTTTTTATTCATGTAAATTTAGTGTGTGCAGTGTGATGCCCCAAAAGAAGGTGTGACCTCTCAGCCTTTGTATGAGTAATACTTTCCCATTCCAGGCCAACAGATGTGAATGACTCTTTACCAACAATAAGTCACATTATTATCTTGTCACTAATGTTCATTTTGTCCCTTTGTCGCCATATTCAAATAGATTGTCGTGCGCTGCAGTTTTTTATAAAAGCGGCGTTTTTCAGAACAAAGGTGGGAGCGGTGTCGGTATGAATTAAAGATGCATGGAGTCCACCTCGTTGGAACACAGCCAAGTGGTGTATTTTATACGAGATTTTCTTGCAGCTCGCTTTAAAGCCTTTAAAGTAATTAATTTTCGCCCATTTTCTGGTAAAATCTTTATGGTTTTATTTAACCTAGCATTATTTATCAATTGTAGACCGTAACAAAAATTTTGCGTACGTCATGTGGCATTTATATGGTGGTAATGAAGCATTTACGCCACAGAAATGTATGTATTTTGTTTTATGTTACAAGAGGCAAAGTAGCAGGCAGCAGGCAGCTTGGCCTATTGACGCCAATGGACATCTGCACGACCAGGAGGCAAGCAGATGCGTTGTTGGCCTTAATGACGAGTTAAGGCCACCGGGAAGTCTCACAAACTGAACGAAACGCGACAAATATACCATCACTAGACGTGACAGTATTGTCGCCACTTCTCGCCGATCTGATGTAAGAAACTGGTACCCGAACGCGCCGGCTCAATTCGGCTAAAAGCATAGCGCTGTCTCTAATTAGAAAGACAGGAGTAAGGAGAAGGGATGGAGTATAAGGATATAATGGTAGATGGGAAGGAGAGAAAGCATGCGGATACTACTGTCACGGACAGTATAGAGGAAGAGGCTGCTAGGGTGCTCCGAGGTCGCGTACCCGTCGCGTAGGGGATATGACCAGTTACCGTCAGATAAAGGAAGATCCACCTCTAGGAGGTATGTATTTTCTTTCTTTATTAAAAGTCATAATTTCCTAGTGTGGATACTTTCAATTGAATTCCTCATTATTTTATTTCAATAATGCAACATAATTTTTCATGTCTATACTCTATATTAATATATAAAACTGAGGAGTTTGTTTGTTCACTTGAACGCGCTAATCTAAGAAACTACTGGTGCGATTTGAATATTCTATGTGTTAGATAGCCCTTTTATTGCGGAAGGCACGTGTATCACGCACATATCATCACGCTAAAAATTTTCACCTAATTTTTACGCAGACGAAGTTGCGGGTAAAACTAGTGGTATATAAATATTTATAATAATAGCCATGCTGATATGATCTTTCAGCTATGCAAACACAGGGACATAATAGCCTGACCGTATTTGTCTGCGGGTAACAGGATTTAAAAAAAAAAGCATTAAAACATTTTTCATTAAGATCTCCTTTTGTAACAAACCACTCCGCGCATTTCGTTGCCCTTAATACTCTGAAGCGAATTATGAACACGAAAATTGCATCCAGCGTCACTCTGGAATACGAGGGGATTAGTCCGTTATAGAAATTACGTTGCATAGTACTGTTTTCGTTCCAAAAATGGACTCACTGTTTTATTGCAGAACCCAAAACTTACATATAACGATTCTACATAATACATATAAAGAATTATTAAAACACAAAGCAGTCATGAGGGCTATCAACCCAAGTCAAAACTTAGAACTAAGTACAAAAAATAAATGGCCAAAAGCGCGTCAAAATATTCATTAAATTCATTTAATGATATTATTCATTAAGTAACTTCTAGAGTCAACAGGGAAAATTTCAATTTTCTACATTTAATACTTTAGAAATGCTAGGGAAGGGGGGGGGGAGGGCCCTGCAAAACATTTTGAAATCCAATTACTCGAGAATGGTACCCATAACAAAAAAGTTGCGCAAAAAACTTCTCATTTATTTTAAAAGATTCAATGATTCTCCACACGATGGGCTTGAATTCCAAAAAAATTCAGCTCAACTTACGTATGGGAGCCACCGCCAAAATGTAAAATAACTATTATTTTGCCAAAAATAAAATCTATACTCAACAGATAACTGTACGAAATTTCATCCATTTATGTTCATTATTTTAGAATGTCCTTGGGGCAGACGGACGGACTGAGCGAAACTATAACAGTTCCTTCTAGTACTACGAAACCCTAAAAAACCACATAAGTCACGTGACGTTACTTATGGGGTACACTTGAGATACACTACACGTGGCCTATACCCATCGATACAGCCACACATGAATTCATCCTTGTTCAAAACTGCCTATACAAGTCTTCACTTCAAAAACTCTACACTGAACTTAGTATAGGTCTCTTTACCGATATCCTCAGATAACAAAACCTAAAATACTAATTGTGTGGAATCATGCCCTGTAACTTTACGATCCCATTGGGAGCTATTGTCCAAATTTACGAACTTCCTTAGGGCGGGTGACAATTAAAAAGTTATTTGCCGAACAATCTGGGCCCGACAAACTTCTCTTTTCAATTTTCAACCAGTGTTTGCCGATTATTGCCACGAATTTACCTTCATAATTTCAAATTCAAATGACGCTTTATTCAAACTGCTGGAGTCTTTTGAATTGTCAAATATTTTGATACTTACCACTGATTCGAAAAGGTTGGGCCAATAATAAAAATTTTCAGCAAAATAAGATAAAAAAGGGAAAACAGTTCTGTTAAAACTTGTCTTAAACTTATTCTTCTTCTTCCTAGCGTTGTCCCGGTTAAATACCAGGGTCCGCTTAGATTGTAGAGGATTTGGCACAGCCAGGAGGGGTTAAGATAACCGATTGCCATCTGACGTCATCCAAAACTGAATCTATTATTTAAATTCACGCGGAGAAGTCGATGGCACAGCTAGTTAGTCATTTAATAAAAATAATGATACATTACGAAAATTATCTATGCTCTTTATCTATCTTATGCTCAATATATCAATTTTTTATCTATCTTATGCTCAATATATCAATGAAATATATTCTTGCAAGGAATTTATCTGCCTCACATAACAACTAACGGCAGATGCTACCTCCGTAGGCTCTCCAAGCCGATACGAACAAAAAGGTCTTTCAAAAACGAGCATAATTATTTTCTAAGAGGCAAATAATAATATGCTCTTTGTTTGATAGTGGATGGATAATAAAAAAAAAAGTCTAAGCGTTTAAAGAATATCTTTATTTTTTTCAAAAAAGCATCTTAATTCCTTCACCTAATCGGGTAATTGCGACTAAAATAAGCAATTCCATTTCATATGATGCAAAAACATGTCAAAACGGTTTTTGTATTTAAAAGAGCATTTTTGGAAAACAGTTGAATTATCTTGCACTATCCATTTAGTATATTACAAAAATTCCTTTCGTCAAAGGTTGTCTGTTAAGAGATTGCTACAGCAATAAGACTGCCTTTGCACGCATATTTATAGTTTTAAAGTTAAGTTAGTTATTTATATTGTAAACTGTATTAACTGTGTGCAATTAAGAATTTATCTATCTATCTATATATATGTCAGATATTATTGGACATAGATAAATATATTATTGTATAAATTAATAATGAAGAACCGGATGTACTTGGAAATGACGTTGAATGAATGGGAATGATTGTTACCTTTTGATACGTCAGTCATCCCTACCTTCAATTCCCTTCATTGGCGTTATTTTGCAATGTTATACATACATACGTATAATTGCAGTATTTGTGTGAATATTCAATGAATTAAGATTTTTTAATTCTAAATTACTACAATTATTAATGTCTCTCTTTATCTATAGATTTTCCGGGATTATCCTAAAAATATCTTACTGCGGTGTTAGCAATAACGGCTACACGGATAAAGGTATCTGCAAAGTCAAGCATATCCGAGTGGATTCACAAGTATTTTATATCAATTCTAAAAATATATCAAAAATTAATCTATTGACAATTTACATTAAAAGAAAGACTGCGACCTTTGGCTTTTAATTTAAATTTATCGTTTTCAACTTCAATAATTCCAAAAGGATTCAAAGAGAAGGGGGAGCTAACAAAGAATGGTTCGATGCACTAATGATAAGGTCAAAGGCTTAATACTTGTGCCTCGCGACACGTGGAATAGTAGTTCCTGAGATTATCGTATTCAAATATACAAACAACGTTTCAGCTTTATATATTAGTATAGAAGATCAGTGATTTATTATATATATTATTCTTAGATCATCCAAAAACCTTGGATGATCTAAGAAAAATGTTCGTCATGCCAACGCATAATACAGATATAGGTATATTGATACGGAAATGCTTGTTAAAGTGGACCAAAAGTCTACTTTTCGTGTCCCTCGGTGCATTGAGCAGAACGGTGGACACTTACAAGATGTAACTTTGAAAACATCATAAAAAAATAAGATTAAAATGTGCTGCTATTATATTAATAAAAATGATATCCCAACACTTTTGGTTTCATCGTTTTTTAAAATAAGGAAGTTCCCGTTATACGTCGTAGAATATTTCCAATAATCTACTCATTTCAGACATCATGGATTAAAGACCTATCTGATCCTGATTACGACCCGTGGCCATTTTAGTATGTATTAAATGTTTTAGATAATTCCAAGCTATCTAATATTATTATTTTGTACTTATTCAGGTCTATCATTTATTTAATACATTTATTTATTCTAAATACATTTTTAAATATAAGTATAAAAATAAAAACATTTAACAATATATAAAAAATAGATGTCCGCCGGCAGCGGGGCAAGACCTCAAGCAAGTATTTATTATTGTTATTTAACCGATCCACTAATAATGTAAGGTTATTCTTAAGCTTTGGCATTAATAGTTAATTGACTGTATAATTATTTTTAAAATTGTTGCACACCTAAGATGACACAATGTTGAGACTTTTCCCCCTTTAAGACCTGTTCGTTATGTATACGACAGTTCATGCAATAGATGATTATTAAACTATAATGTGCAACCCTTCGTACTCTTTGGTGCGCGCATTTTTCAAAATGGTATGGAAAGTTTTTGGTACCGTAGTATTAATATATAGAGAAAACCTGGTTACTTCAATCAATAAGCATGCATTATAGACTGTAATTGATAAGGTTCAAATCAGAGATAATAACTTTGCTAAAACTATGCATAGTTGTTGAATACATGTTGAACTATGTATACATGTTGAAAAATAGAGCAAGTGTTTTATGATTGACAACACCAAAACATACCAAATCATACCAAAAACTTGTAGCACACGTTTTTATTGCAACTAAAAAATAGACCACAAACTCGGCAGTAATATTTCCAAATTATGTTTCATTGTGCATACTGGAGTTACTGAAAAAATACGTGCTCGGAGTACTGAGACGGTGGGGATAGGCTAAACTGTTTCGCTGTATATACATATATTCACGCTCATCATTAAATGTGATAAGCGAAAATAGCATTAAAATACTAACAAGTACGTGTAATGTAGATTTCAATGGTGCGTTATTTCCATGTAATTAAAACTAACAGGAGAAGGTTCCACACTCCTCTCTGATTGCGTTCTTGTTGAAATAATCACGAGCACTATCGCAGTATATCGACGCTGAACAAGCTTTTGTTTCGCGTATATATTCACACATACCGTTTAATAGGATAAGCGAAAATAGCCTTAACATACAAGCAAGTATTAGTATTGTAATATTAGATTTATATGGAATATTATTTCAGCGTAATTAAAACATACAGGAGGAGCTTCTATACTCCTCTCTGATTGCGTTCGTGTTGAAATAATCAAACCACTGTCACAGAATATATCGATGCTGAACAATAAAGAACTCTTACCTAAAGGAAAAACGCACTCAACACTACTATCATTGGTTTCCGATAATAGCACATGCTCTGTCAGAGCAGCGGTTCACATGAGGGTACCAAAAATTGGGTTGATTCTTGGAAAGCTTCAAATAATAAAGAGTTCATCAGGCAAGGGATCCGAATGCTACCTGAGAGATGGGAAAAAGTAGTAGCTAGCAATGGAGAATATTTTAACTAAAGCTAAACTGCCGTTATATTACTATAAAAAATATTTTTTCACTTAAAACGGCGAGAACTTATTTGTACTCCTAATATTTTGAATGTTCTGCACTGGTGCTCTGATATAAATAGTCTAATTTTATGCCAATCAAACAGCATTTGATTGGCATATACATGATTTTCGAAAAGACACTTAGTACATATAATTTTTAATATAACCAGTAAGACTTTTGAATCTGTCAACGATTTTATTAACGTTAAGTTACGTTTTGTACTATTGGACATAGTGTGTATAAAAACTTAGATTTAGTGTGTAGTCATAGAAATGAGAGTTCCCTCATTGATCCATAAGTTATGAATGAGCTAGATAAAGCTTCATTTGAATGATCATGTAGTGTGGCCGGGAACTTTGTGTAATTAACTTTTGTAGTACTTTGTGGGCTTCAAGGCCACAAAATGTACAAACACTTTGCGATATGCCTGGCTCCGGTATTACGACGCTGGTTTTTTCTATATTTTTATATGGGGCCGAAACTTGGACGATATGAGGCCGCGATTGCAACAAAATCGTCACTTTTGTGGTATGGTGTTGCACCCCATGGACTGTCACGAGAACAAATGAGTCCATCTTAAAACAACTCAACATCGTTTTTTGTTTGTAATATAATAAGTTTGCAGATAAATATTGTAAAATAATACATAAAAAATTCTTAAAATGTATAATCCTAGTTGTTTGTTAGTCTCACTAAAAGTCGAAAACAGCTGGTCCGTTTTAAATTCTGGTTGTTTTGTTACATTCTCCTTATTTCAGGAAAGATTTAAAAGAAAAGAAGTGAAAAAGTATTTAAAATTACTGATACAGATTTTTTCGATACTGTAGAATATTTAAAACGATTTTGTACTAGACGTTTTGAATGAGGTGACATGTAATATTATATTTTCACAAAATATTCGATTGTCTCGTTTTTTGGAAAAGACATTAAGACGATTGGTTAACTGGCTAATAATAGATGAGCTTAAATTTGGGCAAGATAACATCTGTCGGATTCGCTAGTAACATAATATTTATTAATTCGATTTTCACAACAGGTATACAGTGCCTTGAAAGTTAATTAAGGTTGTCATTGATGATACTTGTTTTTAATTAAACTTGTCTTTATTATGTACTACACTATAATCTTTGTTCTTAATCTGTTCCAAAAAAAATACTACTTAGGCGATTTGCAAGATACTCGTAACAAAACAGAAACAGAAATAAACTATGGTCCTGCTTCTTCAAAATACATACATAATCGTTTGTGGGCGCGAGTATACGTTTCTAATCTGTTGTTGTTAAAACCAATCTGCTTTAAATTTTCTGTGCGTGGGCTGTACAATCTAAATCAATCAAGTCTTTTCTTCCTGTATAAAAGCTGTTCCGAAGTAGTTGTCTTAATTATAATATATAGTCTTAACTTCAACTTAAATACAATCTTGCTTGAAACAGTGAAAAATAAAACTAGCCCACTAGATTTGCAAGCGAATAGCACATTATATAGTCATAATAACTATTGGTTAGGTATTAATTTTAAAAAGAATTTCTCGTCTTGTACTACTATATGTAACCGATTTAACTGAACCTTCTAAAGCGCCAAAGGACCTTCAAAAGAATATTATACCTGCTCATTTTGGAAGGTCAACAACACATCTGCAAATTTCATTCAGATCAAAGTATAGGGTTATCTCTATGGGCATCAGGAGGACGGATACAAAGACGTGACTTATCATCAGGTGTTCGCCTGTCCGTTTTTCCCAGCCGTATAAAAAAAAGCATGAGTTCAATTGAGTATGACGCTTCTGCCCTAATTCTCCGGCGGCCTTGTTTACCTTAGAAACGAACGAAATAAAATTAATCAGCGCCCGTTCGACATGGCAACGTTAAAATGGTGCCCGAGCTGGCGAAGGCGCCGCGACTAGTTCGAAAACAACTTTCCTGCTCGACAAAAAAGTTCGTGATAAATCGGTTGGTCATTAGCCGTAACGATTTGGCGGCGCGGACAGCAAAACCGACGGCGCGGCGACAAAGTTTTTATTTTTTCATTGTCTTCGGGAAATGCTTCCCGTTCTCGAGTACTTGAGTCTGATCAAATTACTGCAGTGTCTCGATCAGACTTGGGCACTTGAGATCGGCGGACAGATAAACTGGAAAGAGATGTATCTTACGGAAATCTCCAACGCATTAACACTTTGATATGATCAAAAAAGTTTCATATGTTATATATAACTTCCTGCTTCCTAATAACATGCAAACACTGAGGAGAGAGTAGGGAGTAAAGCAATCTATCCTTATAGTATACTCATCTAGTGATCGACATCAGATCCAGGTGATAGGATTGAGGTTGTCAGGGCTAGACGCTAGTAAGACGATTTTTTTTCATGTTACAAGGGGTAAACGGGCAGACGTGCCGACCCGTTTCGGCTACAGGCATGGCGCTACCTCTAATTAGAAAGATAAGAGTAAGGAATCGTATATGCATTAAAAATTTCAAAAAATTCGAACGTTTGGAGAGAGTTCATATTTATCATTCTCAACCTTTGTTGACCCACTGTTGGGTATAAGTCTTCTCCACCTTTCGCCACTGTTGTCGATCCAGAGAATTTAAAAGAAGAGTTCAGGTATATATAAACGCACAGAAGCATTACATATAAAGGTTTTGAAGTCGGCCATAGCATCGATATTACTACGCGTCAGTAATGTCTGGATTACGTGACTTTAGTGCGGTAATTGTTTCGTATTTGTGTTAAATCTATGTCACAAACTTTCACATTTGGGACATTGTGTTAACACGTTTACCTTTCACGCTCATTGTTGATGGTTCCGAAGTCGGAGTGGGTATCATTTATTTTACCTCCCATTCACAATATGGGCTTGTTTCCAACGCTAATCGCTCTTGACAGACGAGACCGTGTCAACAAGACATTGAGGTTACGTCTGCCAGTAATGGCTGCGTGTAGTTGTGTTACATTCTCATGCTACAACGTTGTACATGGTTTCATTATATGGACCTATAGTTACAACTGTAGTATAGAAATGGAATTGCATTGGTTTCCCTTGACTGCGATATTAACAAAGTTATTCATATCTCACCATCATGCAAGTCGACACCGTTAAGGCCTTTACTGAACATGTTCAAACTTGTCTTCATACTTTCTGATATATACGTTCATTAACATCTAAATAGACTTTTACCCGTGTGCATTATAAGAGTGCCCAAAAGAAGTTTTTAGTAAAAAACTCCAACCAAACCCAACCTGTTTTCTTTTTTACGTTCACTGAACAAGTTCAAACATATCTATGTAACTCCTGACATGTTCGTTCGTCAACATCTGAGTAGTCTTTTACATGTGTACATTATACAAGGCGACTGTGCGACTTTTGTATTCCATAGATGCGTGTATCGGCAGTGATCTAATTGCAAATCTGGAACGCCACTATGGAAACTGGGTTTCTGCTATCTATTGTATTACTATGTCGTGCCATATATTGTCTATATATACTATATATGTACAATGAATAAGGGTTATATATTTTCATAGAGAAATGAATTAGTTGAAATTGGTCTATAGTCATCCCCTTTCATACGTACTTTTTGATAGAATATCGATTAATTCGATGGCATCTATATCAAGGAATTATAGTTTTAAATTTTTACTACGACATAAAATGAAAGGACTGTTTTCATAGTATATTGAAATTGTTGAAAGTATCGATATTGACAAAAAGTATCGATTAAACATACCATACCCGTTTCAACGCCGACATTTCTAACTGGGCATTGTCTATAGGAAAACAGGCCACAGTTGTTTGTAAATGTGAATTTTCATCAAATTATTCAGTTCGGTTCGGTCGGATATTTAAACAGGACTCGTGTTTCTGTTTAGACATCAATTTTCTCTGCAGACAAGCTTGTGCTAATTTAAAATAGATGTTACAAGGAATAAAATTAGCTACTTATATTTGAACAAATAATTAGGTTTTAAATTTTGACCAAGGCGCGATAAACAGTTAATATAGTAATAGTCCAAGACTTCTATGTAATATGTACCTATAGTAAAGATTCACTCCGTTTCGACGCTAACGTAATAAAAAAATCTAACAAAAGAAACCGACTTCAAATTGTCGGAACTCGACCACACGGGAAGCATTCAATTAAAAAACAACGATAACTCGTACTTTTTCGTCATACCGCCATCTATGATACTTAACGGAAAACTTGACATTTTTAATTACATATCGATTTGGTAAGCGACCCATAGATGGCGGTGTAGTCACCACCCGCCGTGCGAATGAGGGCTTACTGTTTAACACTCTTGATTTTTTGGAAAGATATCTCTTTTAATTTAATGAAAGAAACAAATAAAAAAAAAAGTCTGTGTCTGTGCGTGCGTGTGTGTGGATGTAGCAAAAACACGTTCGGAATTGTGACGTATTTTTTTCTAATAACCCACAGAGTTAAGGCGCGCTATTGAAAATTCGTGTGTTATACGGTATTGTCTATTTATAATTAATAAAAATCTAAATTTCATAGGTTAGCGTTATGAGGCGTGCACTTTGGATATTTCCAACTGATTTTATATTATATTTATTTGCTGCCTATTCTGTCCTAATGCAGGGCGAATGACTACCTACCCTCTTTCCATAAAGTGGTGGTTAAGTTTATTTAAATAATTGTTTAAATTTAACATCATTTATGTGTTAAAAAAAAAGCACTTGATGCCGCGAAAGTCATCGAAAAGTTTCTTATTGTTTCATGAACCTGGCCCTTTACTTTTCCTTTTTCCACTTTTTCTTTTTTTCCTCCCTCCGTATAACAAAAACTCTTTATAACGAATTAAATACTCGGTCTCTTGAGATTCGTTATAAAGAGTTTACAATGTACAATAAAATATTTACTGTCGGTATTAATATATGCCTTATTAATTTGCATCGTCTTTATAATATGGAAATAAAAACATTTTAAGCAGAATTGTTCAAAGATAGGTCATTGAGTGTAAAATAATTAAACTTAATTTTATTAAAATTTATCACAGTTTTTCAGCATTTTCTTTATTTTCACATTCGAAATTGATATAATTGAAAGTAGAATAGTCAAAATGTCATTCAATGAAATTTGAAATTGTTTAGTAAATCATATAAATATTAGTAGAATGGTAGGAATTCTAGACTGTCCGAAAAATATGCGTATACAAAATTATTGACTGAGCATTTTATCTGGTGCTTACTCAATTAACGTTCTACTATTGTTGATAAAATATAGATTGTAACCTAAAAATATTAATAGAATGGTAAGAACTCTAGACAGTATTAAAGTTTTTAATAGAATGGCAAGAATTCTAGTCTGTCCGAAAAATATGCCTATACAAAATTATTGACTGAGCGCTTATATACGCTCGGTCACAATGCGTTCTATTATATTTGATAAAAAATTGACCGTGCTTTAAAATCAATTAAAATGTAGTAATTATAGACTGTAATAATATAATTATAGAGATATATAATTCAATAGAAGAAGGTGCGAATTAACTGGTCAAGGAAATTTCAGATTCCTTATCAATATTTCATCTAACATTCGATTTTACAATGGAAATAAAATCGTTATTTCCCTTTATACAGGGCAACCTCGATTTAACAAATTAGAGGGGAACAAGAAAATATTTGTTATATCAAGTAATTCATTGAACTGAGGTGAAATTTCTCTTATAGACAATTCAAGGGGATTATGAAAAATTTGTTAAATCGAGTAAGTTGTTATATTGAGGTACGTTATATTAAGGTTGCACTGTATATTACAGTATTATTTTTGAAATAGTTTTTTTTTTTTACTTTAGAAGTAGATTGGCATTTAAAGTTCAATAAATTTACAGTAATCAAATGGTTACAATCAATAGGCGTTATCTGCGTTTGGCCTATGTTATAAGCAGTAATCAGTTGTGTAACACTAAGTTCTTATCAAGAATCTATCACTATAGGTAGGCAATATGCACGTCCCATCCTCTGCAATTTAAGTGGACATTGGTACTAGACCGGGTTACCGCTAGGTAGAAGATAGAGGAGTAGAGGAGGAGTTGGTTCTATATATGCTCTATGTATAGAATCTTCCTCCTCTATCCTAGGATCCATGTATCAGAACTGCCAGTCCTATGATCGTATTGGGATCTTAATTGATGATGATATCAACCACGGTTGCTTTAGCCGTATTTTATAATATTTATAGGAAAATATAAGCAGTAAATCTGAGTCAAACACTACAGCGCGATGATATAGCCTATAGATGCCTATAGCCTTCCTCGATAAGTGGGCTATCTAAAACTAAAAGAATTTTTCAAATCGGACCAGTAGTTCCTGAGATTAGCGCGTTCAAGCAAACAAACAAACTCTTCAGCTTAATATATTAGTATAACATATATATCATATAGTGATTCTATTGAGTTGAATTACATTACAAAACGAAAACAAAATGTATCAAGGGATTTGAAATTTAGTAAGCGAACCATCAATCTTTTGGTAAAAAATTACAAACTATGCTTTGAAGCATGCATGCAAATTTCATTCCCTATACTAACAGCAAATTTATTTCTTTTCGCTTTGAAAACATTTGCGTTTTGTAAGTTACTTTGAATACTTTAAAGTCACAAGGGATTTAAAAAGTATTCCTCTACATTACAAATTTTATTTTTAAAATATTTCTCATGTATTAAAAGTAGAGTTTGATGAATTGCAATCTTTTTATTGAAAGTGTTGAAATTCTCAGAGTTGCGTGTAATCAGATACTTAGCTTAAAGAAATGAACATTTTAGATGAACTCTTAGAAATTGCGAAACTACTTTTTATGTATTCTTCTTATAATTGGTATTGGAAAATTGTTTCTCTTTTCTAAATGTACATCCATTATTGCTTGTTAATAATTAGCTGTTGCGATCATTCTTTTGTGAAGTCGCAATTAATTTTGCACCTTCCTTTTTATCTTTCCGATAACTGGTCAGATCCACTATGGGTGCGCAAACACGGACTATCCTAGCTGCTGTTGTCACTCCCCCTGAATCGTCCGTGCCAGTAGTATACGCAACTTTTTTCTCCTCTCCATCTAGTTTTATATCCTTTTACTCCATGTCTTTCCTTTTCTCCAAAAAGTCTCTATTATTTTTTATATCTTTACTCTAAAAAGTTTGTCTATCTAATTAGACGTAGCGCCACGCTTGCAGTCTTTGCACGTGAAGTGGCGGCAATGCTATCCCGTGAAGTGTATACATATACAGACAGAACCCCAAAGTGGAATGCTCATCTCCCCTGCATTCCCCTGCCGTCACATAGCGTATGATTATGCTGATGCGGCTATAGTTGTCTTTCTAATAAAGAACTTATAGTTTTTTAAGCCAAAGGTTTTTTAGCAGGTTGTAGCCGCAGTTTCGCTGTTATACTATTTATAAATATATATTTGTTATATATTTCGCTATTAAACTGCATACATAATCTGGTCATGAAAACATTTTTTTTATATTATGTACCCAAAAATATCTGCAGTTAAAACTGAGATGTTATCTTTGATGCCGATTAGTGCGCAGCCAGGTCTGCTCTGCACTCTTCTTTTTGAGCTAAAAAATTGTACGCTACCTCCTGATATATATATATATATATAAATATCGGCAATTAATACGAATTACGAAGGTTAAAAAGTTATATTTGTAATTTAAGGGCCGGCAGCGCATCTGCTGGCCTTCTGGTCGTGCAGATGTCCATTGGCGCCGGTAGGCACATCGGTGCCTGTTATTACGGGTTATAGTACTACAAGGTACCCATAAAATTTCGCTCTGTCCGTTCGTCTGTCTGCCTCTAAGGTAGTCCAACCCTAGCATTTCCAAACTATTTGACATAGAGACTTTAAATTTTCCATGCTGATAGAACATGCTAAAACTCATTAGGCAAATTATTCTGACCGAAATGTGACAACAACTTTTGAAGTTATTTAACAAATACGTTTATAGCGTACTAGATACGGAACCCTTCTATATAAGCGTGTCTTGACACGCCCTTGGCCATTTTTATTTCTAGTTATTACATCAATTAATATAATACCTACCCATCCATTAGATTTATAAAAAAGCTTGTCTCTAAGGACGACAGTCGCTTAACTTAACTCGCATCTTCTGCAATCTAAGTGGACCCTGGTACTAGATCGGGATAACGCTAAGAAGAAGTTTTTTATGACCATCATCTCAATGTGCATTATGCATGATGCACTACATAAATTTATGTAAAAAGTCTAATATATATTTAAAGCACGAAAAATAATCTAAACTTCAAGAAAATGGGTTGTATGGTATCCAAGTTAGGACACCTATTACAGAACACCTATTACCACTTATTTCAGAATCCACAAATGTTTTGCAAAAAAACTGTAAAAACAAGATCATTTTACGAACCCAGTGCGTTTGCGAAAAAGTGCTTAGAAACTTTTCATTGTGTAAATCTAGATATACAATGATGTCATATAAAGAGCCTGTATCACTCCTACTTAATAATTATTATGTCTGAGTGATATCCGAAGCAGGAACAGAAGCAGGAAACGAAGATAGACTACTTCGACAACCCGCCCGATAACTAAGTAGCTCAATTTCGACCAGATGAGTGCATACTACTTACCTTTATTACCTAGACACGCTTTGTATGAATTTACTCTTTACACTTACCCTTTGTTTTATATTCATAAATATGCAGGAGCGTGGGATATAACAGCAAAATCCACCCTATAAACTACTAAAAGATCTTGAATTCCCAAGAACTAATATTACGCACTAGTAGGATGTAACAAAATATGACTAAACAGGGGAGGGAACGCGGCCAGTTATGGCAAACATATAAGAAAGGAGTCCTCCAAAGTCTAAACCTACTCGCTCGCAAATCTCAAGCGCCTTCGGGTTCGTCCCTTTGCAACTATCTTAGATTTTATCTTTCCATTTTTGGCAAACGTACGCGCTGGATCGATTTCGATATAACTTTTTTGTGTTTGGGATAATTCCTAGATGATTTACCTACACTTGACGTCTTTTATATAATGACTGTTTTCATTTGTAATAAGTGACTCTTTATTTTATTATTATTATTATTTCTTTGACTCTTAAACCTAAAAAAAAACCTGAAAAATGCTTATATCACAAACGATGCTTTGCATTGCTCAAATATTTGGTAATTTGTATAACGCAGATGTGCACTCATCTGAGTCTATATACATATTATAAGCAGCTTACAGGTGATCTTTGTTTAGAATGTCATGCAACTTATATTTAATATATTCGATATAATATGGAAAACTTACTTTTGTCCGCAGTTTTCATCGCGTTCTGGTACATAAACAAAGTAGCAGAAAAAAAAGAGAAATATTTGTATTGCTGTTACTTCCTTGCAATTATAATGTTCCCTTCTTTTATATTATAATGTAGACATCAATTTTTTTTTATCATGGTACATAAAAGTATGTGCGTGTGTGTATGTTCACAACAGATTAAATAATGACCGGTTCCGGTTTTACTGAAAATTTCAAGCGTTCTTTAAATAGGCTCAGTGAAGTTTATACTTTAATTTATATCTATTTAACTAATAAATAAATAATTATCAATGCGTAATATGTGGAGAGACATAAAATATCTATATCGTCATTAAAATATTTATGTGACATTATCAATTAAACCAGAGATCGCATGTAAGCTATTTTATAGTGTCAATTGTCTCCTATATGTTTATTAATAGTATAATTAAATTTATATGGGTATTGTATGTTATATCACTGCCTATAGCTATAATGCTTATAGCCGGCAAGATTTTGGAAGATTCAACGAGCCACTAATCCATAATTACTTTAACGCTTACACAGATCGTAACGTTTCCAAGTGCACTCATATAGGACTCTTTTTGTTACGTGAAAACAATTTCAACGAAGCGTCTCATACATATAGAAAGTCTTAGCGAAATTTATCCAAATTCATTATAGGATGTTTTTATGAATGTCGACTGCCAGTTTATAAACAATCTGCTTATTCTATATACATATATATAATTGAATTTTATAATTTTTTTTAATCAACAAAAGAAAAGGGAGAATTTCATAAATCCTTAATTTACCCACATAAAGCTGTTTAAAAACCTTTTTTAGCAAAGTATTCATTGATTCTGATACTTAAAAACAAAAAAAGAACACAAGTCTGCTTGTTTCAACTTATGATTTTATGTAAATTGTTTCAAATCAAAATTCATTTATTCACCTAATTTTTTTATAAACTTTTATGTTACCTATTAATTAGATTTTCTTTAAACTTTTTGCATTCGAGATAAAAATGGTTGTACACGATATGAAATTTTTAGAAAATTAAAAAAAAATACTTCCATTTATATAATAATTATACAGCCTATGATAAAGTTTAAAAATAAATGTGTTCAGCACGCTGTAGTACGAAGAATTTCCTACATTATTAAAGGAAATCTATAATCATGTAAGAAAAATCTAGAATAAGAATTTGTCTTTTTTTAGCTCATACAAATTTTATACCTGTGCCCTTAATTTTAAATACATTTTTTGTGACACTTCTATTATTTCCTTTATTTTGATGAATTATTATTTTCAAGTGGTACTTTTGTGTTTGGCGAAGAGTCCGTTAGCAGGAGAAATTAAAAATACGTAATAATTTTATTTATGGTGACGGATTCGGTATTGGTTTTGGGTTGCAGCATTGCACCGATTTTCCCTCATATTCATTCGTGGCAAAGTAGTTTAGTATTTCATGGATGTTATATCATTTAAAAAGTAAAAACCAAAATGTTATTCTTTTGATTATTTTCGGAAAGTTTTTGTAGATAAATATACAACACCCACGTTAATTTTTTCTTTTTGCTCATAAAAATGGTCGAATTTATAAACGAAACGAAACTGGTCGAAACGTCAAACATATTTTGATTATATATAATAACAACTGACAGATTTTTACTTCTTGAAAACATGAATGCAATGAAATAAAGTGTGTATACTCTCTTAATTTTATTTATTGCTAATCTAATCTCAACATTATATTACTATATGTTGCAGTTCTCCGAAAACAATTTCTTAAACTGCATGGAGTAACGGACCTTAAAATATTATGCTTTTTTGTACCCTATATTGTTTTCTTTTCACGTTACCTATCCTATGAAATAGATATACAAGAGAGGGATAATTCTTATGATTAAATTAGAATCTATTATAAATGTATCTGATTGCATCGTAAATTATCTGTTGTACAGGCGATATGTGTAATAAAATGTTACATATTTGTTAATTTCTTTTATTATTGTATCCTCTCTAACTTTGGGTAATATGGCATCATGATTTTCACTAAGCAAGACACTATTTTAGCCCTTGTTAATGATTTCCTTAAAAAAAGATATCTTATATTTTCTCCCTACCAAAAGCATTAATTACCAGGAGCTTGTTTCCGATAAATTGATTTAATGAGTGGTACAAATTTAGCAGACGGATATCAAAATAAGAAAAATTATAAGATTGCTTGCTTTGTATTTCGATGATAAACACTATGGCTATACTAATATATAAAACTGAATAGATTGTTTGTTTACTTGAAGGCTCTAATCTCAGGAACTTCTGGTCCGATTTAAAAAAGTCGTTTATTCATATAGACTTTTTTTATAAGCACTTAAATGAACGTCATATGTTTTCTATTTTTTTAATCATTTAATTTAGTGTTAGATTAGCCCATCGAGGAAGGCTATATATCATGAAGGTAAAATTGAATCTATTATTTTTTCACCCAATTCTACGCGGAGGAAGTTGCGAGCACAGCTAGTGAATTATAGTACTTGAATAGTAGGCGACCTATTTCGCTAAAAATACTCAAAAAAAAAAAAAAAGAAAAGCGTTTTGTTAATATTTTATTTTTACACAACTTTGACATACAATTTATTCTTCAATATCTTGTATAATTCTTTCTATGTATCGAGCGAGTTGTATTATAGGTTTTACTACATTTTGAAGACAGCGACACTTACAAACACTTTCATTAGAAAATTTACCGCTCAAAATTTCCTCGGGCCACGCACTATTTGACTTTGCGCTAGATCTCTTGTCACAAGTAGATTTTCTTCCACCGGCGCCGTGCCGCGGGTCACTAGTTCGCCGCGACTTTTTCTCGTTAAAACGGTTATCAAAGGAGTTTGTTGACCGGCAACATGTATACAGTTTATTATAGAATGACGTCAAAGCGTAGTCATGACAACCATCGCAAAATAATATTGTATTATAAAATGATAACATTTAATGAATAAAAAATGTGGGAATAAAAACTTCTTAAAAATTATCTCATATGCCTAATCAACAACAATTTATGTTCAGCAAACTAATATTTTAACTAGAGAATGGCCAAGAGCGTGTCAAGACACGCATAGAAGGGTTCCGTATCTGATACGCTATATACGTATTTGTTAAATAACTTCAGAAGTTGTTGTCCGTTTTCGTTCAAAATAATTTTCCTAATGAGTTTTTAGCGTGCTCTATCAACATGGAAAATTTCAAGTTTCAAGATTGATAAAAGTTTGACCATATTTATTTTAAAAGTTTTGTCATCATTTATTTGAAAATTGCTCTATTTTGAGGATAAGTAGACTTTACTGTACTTTGTTTTCATTATGTAACTAACTAGCTGTGCTCGCGACTTCGCCCGCGTAAAATTAGATGAAAACATTTAGAGTGATGATATATAGCCTATGTCGATAAATGGGCTATCTAACACTGAAATAAGTTTTCAAAACGGACCAATATTTCCTGAGGTTACCGCGTTCAAGTATACAAACAAACAAACTCTTCAGCTTTATATATTAGTTTATATGAGTGTGTTCAATAAATAAATGAAATAAACATATGAGAATGAAATTCGAGATGAGTTTTCAATTTCGAGGATAGCTCCCCATAACTAGAAATTTACATGAAAAGCTTGCATCTAAATTGAAGTTGGTGCTGAAATAATTTGGAAGGTAAAATTATAATTTAATTAAGCAGAAAAACAAACTAAATTTACATTTCTGACAGATTAAGATAAAAGTCGTGTCTTAACACTTTTGATACCGAAGGATATTTACTTTATTTAGTGCCAGAAAAAAATTTATTATAAAAATATTTCCTTGGACGTCCGGATGTCTGTGTGTGTGGATCTGACACTATCGCGTTTGAAACAGTCAATTTATCACGTAAACGTCTTTTTATTAACTTCAGAATTACGTCGCGCTGTTTCCTATTGAAAATGGGTGTGTAATTCGGTATCGTTTATCTATAATTAATGAAAAACAAAATTTCATAGGTTGGCGTTATGAAGCGTGCACTTTGGATTTTCTAAGCTATTTTCTTATTACTCGTTGTCTTCACTGTCTTGATGTCTTTAAGTGTACTTCCTTGCTTCAAACATATACATTTGAAGGTAAATTCCACCTCTTTACAAAGGGAAAATAATGGATTGAGGCAATTTCCTTGAGGAAAGCTTCCAGTAAGTAAATAAGACTCGCGTGTGGCAAGCTGTGCCACATTCCCGAACTGACAATATTAGTGTGGATACGTTTTAAATTAAATAATGATTTGATATTTAATATCCTTTTTATGATTTTTTTTCCTTTTTTGTCAACTACGAGGGTTTTAGAGAACTAGTTTTAATGATCTTTTATTAGTTTGATTACTTTGTGAGAAAACGTTTGCAAAGCTGTATATGTTTTGTATTTTGAGAAGGCGATGAGTTAATTTAAAACGATCCGAAAAGATGAACGGAAGTACTTAAATTAAAAAAAAAAATGACATTACTGGAAGAGGTTGAGGCCTAATTAGTGGCGGCATTTCAGTCGATCGCTAGGTTAAGTAACTCCGGGTGATAGATGCATGACCCATTCTACAGTTAGGGACCCTCCTTTAAATAGTAAATAAAGCAATATCAAGCCAATCCGTTCCAAATAAAACTTGTTTACCAGTGGAGGTAAAGCTATAGCCGACTACGTTTCTTGTGTGTTTTTCGTAGATCAGTGTGTGAGGAACCCTTGTAAACATTTTTCTTAAGCGCAATACTGTATCACCAAAATATCATAAGATACTTATCACAAAATGTATTTCAGAGGACATGCAAAAGCGTATTTACGAAAAGCCATCTTGATTTCGACTTTGATTATGAAAAAAATATTATGACAATCAGAAGAAAAAAAAGTAAAAAATCAAAACGGCAAAACCTCTTTATTAATGGTATACCTGTGAGCAGATCTTTTACTTTAATTAAGTACAACATTGAACAAAGAGGTCAATTAAATGTGAAGTTAATGAATATATATTGGGGATGGTGGCCGACAGGAACACGTAGTGGACGTTGTCCGGCAATAGGATAAGGGTTTCTACAAAGTAAAAAATTATAAATAAGTTAACTGTGACATGATTATGTACCGGTGTGGGGATCTGAATAGAAGGCATCCTTATTCTTCCTCTCCAATGAACTCACTATTTTTTATCTGTACCTACAGAAGGTAGGAGTTCTCAGACAGAAAACCACCCTAAAAATTTTGTCTACTTTCTAACTAGAAAACTATTTTCTAACTAGAAATCTTGTTAAGCCATATTTCTAACTTCGGTTTATTTAAAGGATTTTTTAAATCAAATACAATGATCTCCTAAACAAGTAAAAATAATGATGTACAAAAACTTACCTTCCCAAACAACACCTCGCTCTTTATCTCTCATGTAATGAATTTCATCGAAAACACGACCAGAAGGCCTGTAGATGCGCTGCCGGCCCTTAATGACGTATTACGAAACCATCTATGCATATAAATACGAAAGGTAACATGAAATCTCGAAAACTGCGCGACGTATAAGGACGAAATATGGCAGGGAGTTAGCTTATAGTTCTAAGATATCCGTCAAGAACGGATTTTTTGGTAATCAAAAATAAGGAGGTCAAAAGGGCACCTTTAATCTTATGCGGATACAGCTATTAAAAAATTCTAGAGATCCGGGCTGGTCGAAATTTGCCCACAAACCTTATTGTGTTACGCCATATATTGTTCTATTTACAGAAATATAAAATTAGACACTTAATGTAACATACGGTTGTCACCATTACGCTTTGACATCATCCAATACATGGCTGTGTAAATGGTGTAAATTGTCTGGCATTGGTGTGCGTGTG